>JAPMOR010096484.1:1610924-1661817 GCA_026543865.1 Argiope aurantia | reverse complement strand
GGAAAGTATTCTAATTATAAGAATGATACAAGGGAATTGGTGCAGAGGGCAAGAAACGACTATGAGGCTGGACATTTTGTTGGCGAATGCATTCCAAACACCCAAAACTTGAAAGAAATGACGCCGACAAATGACAACAGAAGATGCGAGACGTGCATATAATCTTGAATGAGATCATCACATGAGGATTTTATTATTTTATTCTACTGGGATCTTATGGGGAGTTTGTCCGTCTCTCCATAAGCTCTATCTTTTACGTGGAAATAATCTTGAATAAAATCATTACATGAGAATTTTATGAGCTTTTCTACTGGGAGCTTATGGGGACTCTGTCCTTCTCCCCATAAGCTCTATCTTCTAAATGCATATAACCTTGAATAAGGTCATCACATGAGGATTTTATTATCTTATTCTACTGGGAACTTATTGGAAGTGTCCTTCTTTCTATAAACTATATCTTCTGCGTGAATATAATCTTGAGTAAGATCATCATATGAGGATTTTATGACATTCTTTTGGGAACTTAAGGGGAGTCTGTTTTGCTCAATAGTACGGCTAGATGTTTAAAATGTTAAAGAGAAAAATAATCGCTTTCAAAAGAAGGTGGACTCGGTGCTTCAGTGACAGTTCTAACAGAAATAAATATCAATACCGTTTCTGTGATAATGCGAGAATACCGTCGAATCTCATTAAAATGCCCATTACAAAGATTTAACATTTCATTGGGTACCACTAACACACTTCTCACCAAAAAAAAATGTGCAATGTAATGTATTTGTGCTAGTGAATTCTAAGAAGTGAGGTGGATTTTGTTGAATTCTTTATCTTTCAGGATTAAAGTTACATGTGTGCATTAATAACTATCTTTAGTCAAATTAAAATCATTCTTTATCAAACAGTCTACGTAAATAACAATTTTTATGTGAATGAAGTCAATGCAATCCTGCATTTTCATTTAATCTTTTACGTTTCAAAAGTGAATTAATCAACAGACTTGGAAAAAAGAATTTTGTTGAAGACCGTTTAATTGAGGATGAATTAATTTTTTATATTATTTTTAAATTGGGAAAAATATTTTATATTGCATATGATTGAAATTTGGTTTATATTTTCAACTAGGACTATATTTCTTCATTAAGCCACTGCTTAATTGACTGAATAATAATTAATTCATTAACTCAATAATAATCATATAAAGATAAAATCTTAGTCATGCCTAGTATATTGTATCATACTTTGAAAAATTATTACAAAATCTTTTTTTAAATACTTATTTATTCAAATTATGTTCATTAGAATGCTAAACATTGCTGTGGCATGTCAGTTAAGCTATTTAGGAACACATCGCAACTATGGCAATGTTTTTCTGTCGCTCCTTGAAGAATAGCAGTATTTTGGTTAGATTGAAAAACTTACCTGGGCAGTTAAGGATTGTTGCTGCGCAACTTAGAATCTGCAATTCGCCAGCCTCTGTTTCGTCGCAATCGAGTCCGCCATGCTGGGGAGCAGGTTGATTACACGCTCGTCCTCTTACTCTCTCACCTCTGCCGCAAGATACCGAGCACTCACTCCACTCAGTCCACTCTGACCATTGTCCATTCACTAAGGGAAAATCAAAAGAAAAAAGATATCGGATAGTTAATGGTGATTCTTGTTTTACTTGCTCTATTGTATTTAATCAAGCAGAAGCATAAAATACACATGACAGAGTAAAAAGTGTGACATCTCTTGATCAAAGCAATCTTGTTAGAACCTAGATAGTGACTGGGGCAGAAAATTGAATTCCAGCATATAAGAGCCGTCTCCTTCATGGAAAACTTACAGGGGAATCTGGTTCACAATTGTGTATAGTTTAAATGAAAACCAGGAAAAAAGCCACCAACAACCACCTCGACGCCAGCAAGGGATTCATCGCTAAAGTGCATACCAGTCTGCAAGCTTTTAAACAGTATTAATAAATAGCATAATCAAATAAAACCCATAACATTACAGTCTATGTTCTTAGGTTGTGCCATGCCTTATCTCTCTCTCTCTCTCACTCTTTTTTTTTCTTTTTTCTTTTTTTGCTAGTTGTTTGACACATTCTTAATATCAAAGCAATGTTTTAATCTATCCAGGCAGTTTTTTTCCGAACTTCTCCCTATAATTAATGCACTTTTAAAAATTACTAAAAAAATGTGTTATTTTTCATAAGATTTGCCATAATTGTCTAACCAAGATGTGAGAAGAAAAGATATACGATGTAGGAAAACATGTCTCCAATTTTGGACACAGTCTGTTTTGGGGGCATGTGATTTATTGACTTAATATAGTGAAAGCAAGATAATTCTAGAAGACAAACGCATTTGAATCACCAGTTAGTAGAAACTCACCTGGACATGGTCGAGATGCTCTGCAATGCCTTGTCTGTTGCTTTGGACCTTCGCAAGGTTTCCCCTCTGCCATAGGAGGAGGGTTATTACAAGATCTGTACCTATTAATGGTACCTCCTGGGCCACATGTCACTGAACATGACGACCATCGACTCCAATTTGACCATCCACCATCACCTGCACATATTATATCTATAATTGCATCATGCACTCTTTAAATTACACATTAAAACATAGATGAAATGCAGATTTTGTGTATTAACTATTTTTAGGACAGTTTCTTCTGTAGATATACTGTTCTGTAGATGTTTTTTCTGTATAATATACATTAATTAAACTTTCATAATAAATTAAAAAGGTTATACAATCGTAATGAATCAAAAACAATAAGGAATATAGTTTAAAATAGGAATCAATCCCCAAAATTTATTCACGGTTTCAAAGCGTTCTCTGAAACCCCGAGGTTTACTCATTAAAGAATATAACTATAATAATTTTTTTGAATTCGAAGGTTAAATTAACTGTTTGGACTCTAAAAGAAATTGAGATGCTTTATGGGACGACTATCCTAAAATAAATGTCACTAGACGTGCTATTATCAGATGAACCGATAACAATATAGGCGAGTAGTTCAACTCCTTAAGTTACCATAATAACATGCTAATCATATTACGTTAATTCTTCTCAGTTACCATGCAAATGAAAAATGCTGATTTGAATACTCTAGGTTTTTCAAGTACAGAATAAGAATATGAAAATGAAACAATAATCCAGATCTCACCCCATTTGACTTATGACTTTTCCTGACTTCGAAACATATTGTGTGGTTAGAAATTTACGGTGAATACAGAAATTCAGATTGCGATTACATCATTCTTTAAAAGAGTTTTAGAAGAAGAATGTTTGAATACTGAGTCTATCAAATGTTAAAAAAAGTTGTGTCTATGTGTTGAAAGTGTAGGCCAATTCTTTGAAAAAAAGGAGAAGTGTAATGGTATTGAGAGCAGAAATCAATAAATGTGCTTTAATTTTTTTTCGCAAAAATCTATAAAATAAACTAGTGTAATTAGATTTCTGCATTTTTTCAAACTTCTCCTCTTTATAAAGTTGATTAAAGAATTGATCTATACCTCTACATTGTTTTCGAATCGACATTTACCGTTGTTGAAATAAGCCAGTACCACTAATAATTATTTTAGGATATTTATCATTTAAAAGTTACTGAATCACCTAATCCATTAAATTTCTGCATTTTTTCATACTTCTCCTCTTTATAAAGTTGATTAAAGAATTGATCTATACCCCTACATTGTTTTCGAATAGACATTCACCGTTGTTGAAATAAGTCAGTCCCACTAATAATTGTTTTAGGATATTTATTATTTAAAAGTTACTGAATCACTTAATCCATTCTCCCAAATTCATTATTCCTTAACTATTTTCCATTTTTTATTGCCTAATTAAATGATACCGTTCATTTTGGAATCTTATAGATTCAATTGTTTCCATAGAATGCGTGAAATGTTTTTGGATAATGTGTAACTTTTTCGTCGAATATTTGCATCTTTGGCAGATTTCAGATTATTAATTTAAGAAGAAATAATTTGATACCCATATGACGCACATGCACGGTAATTAAACAGTTCAAGAACGTGATCTGATAAAATTAAAATTCTACTTAAATAATTATATTTTAAATTACTCCAAAGATGGAAGTTAACTTTTTTTTTTCACTGAAATGCTTTAATCTCAATAAACAAGTTAGCGTGACAAGAATAAGTAGTAAAACTAACGTGGACATTCTTTAATGGCGAAACACATATCTGACTCCTGAGGGGCACCTACACAGGGTCTTCCTCCGTTCATCGGTATAGGGTTGCTGCAGGATCTATATCGGTTGGTGATGCCCTGTCCACACGTAGCAGAGCACGATGACCATTTGTTCCATTCGCTCCAGCCACCATTCACTGTAACAAGTCAGATTTTTTTTAAAAAAATTATAAACTTCAGTACAACAACAACAAAAAAAAATTGAAATCTGCTATCGCAAATTTGAAGTTATCATGTGAGAACATTATTATTTTGAAGTCATTGTTTGTCTTTGTTAATTTAATTCATTAAGCAGTTTTAAACCGGTTGGAAACAATCACTTGACTATCAGATTACGTATGCGCCGATATTTAGAAAAACGGTGTTGTTGTTTGTCTTTTTCCCCCGTCACAAAATTAGTCGAGCTCCAAAACTTTATTCGAGGCCAGAAATTCTTTTTGTTTGCAAAAAATATGGTTTAAACTATTTGGAATGATCGCACGGCTATTGTATTGCGCAATCGTTAATTTTTAGAAAAGCTATATCTCCCTCCCCCTCCATCTCAAAATCGTTTCGAGCTCCAAAACTTTTTTTGCCTTCTAGAAAAATTGAAAATTAAAAAATATATATATACATAACTTTCGATACCTCCCCTCGCTGTTTCGCTTTCATTCCCTTTTTCTTCTTTGTGCTTCTTCGAGCGATAATTTCTTAAGGCGCTGCTCTTTATTGGCCAGACAGGAGAAGAGTACGTGGAGGATATTCGCGCCAAGTTGTAACTTTTTATTGGCGAAAGTCGCCTAATGTAGCAACCTTCTTTATCATTTTCTAATAACTCTAAATATTTTCGTGATGAACTTCTGATTCTCGATGGCCACGACCTAATATTTCCTCTTCATTTTGAATTATAATACATAATGAAATATGATAAAACCTCCAATCTCAACAATTGGATAGAATTCGCCAATTTGTAGTATAACTAATCAATCAGAATTCTCTATCAGCCTTGCTAAAGTACGATTTAAAATAATATTTTTTTTTACTTTTTATAATGCTTTTATTTATACTATTGTAAATATATTTTTATTATTTAAAATAGTAAAAATAAAATTTTATTATTTTAAATATATTTCTTTTGACACTGTAAATTTGTATTATTTGTGCTAAATGATGTCTTTTAACTCATTCTTTTATTTGCTAGAAGATATTATTTATAGCTATTTACATTACTTTAAAAATTTAACCTTATACTGCCATTATTTAAATAATAACTAAAAGTTACAATAGATTAGATTTAAAATGAGATGTGCAATATTAATATTCATCCGGTGTTTTATGCCTTATTGAGATTGAATCATCAATAAAATATGATAACCCTATGCAATCTCGTTGCCAACATTCTCCCCAGCCTGGTCAACCTCGTGGGGGCTTACCAGAGAAGACGGGCGGGTTATTTTCGATCATTAGCTCTCAATTCGCTGGATCTTACCTTCCCGTCGTGTCCCGGATGTAGGCCGATCACTGGCCTTATTCCACATGTGCTGTGGTTGGATGTCTTCTTGCAAGAGCACGATATCGCCAATTTGGACGTTAACGAGACTGTTCTGGTTTCGAACTTGATGAAAAGATCGCATTTGAAGTAAATATTTCTTTACCCATTTTTTCCGGAAACAGTCTAGTAAGCCCTGCTGCTACTTCACTCAAACTGGTGGATAATGAGTATAAAAATCATGATAACGACTCGATTGCCCAGATTGCGATCAACAAATAAGGGTCAGATCCTAGAAATTCGATATGTTGCGGATAGCTTAAAAGCAATAAGCAAGTCTCATTTACAAATAACGGCTCTGAAAAAATACAAAAGACACTCAGAAATTTATGCATGATCCTAGATTTAAGCTCCAATGAAATGAAAGTCTGTGGTAAGAAACTTTAGTCTTCAATATAAATACAAATCATTCAATAAATGATCCATTTGTTTCACGTCATTGTAGCCATCAATGTTTTCATGACACAAATAAAAGCTGGTAAAATATTTGAGATTAGTCATGATAAATAATCCACGAAAAATTATATTCTCAGATGTCACGTGTACATATTATAATCTTGCCTTATGATGATGCAATGTGAATCTCGTTGATCTTCTTTTGATTCGTAAAACTGGATATCCACGACTATTCCACACTACTCCAATGCAGTGGCAAAATCTGAAATCAGTAATCAATATCGTGGAATTTTGGCACTTAATCGAAACAAATTTTTATCATACCATTTGAAATGCGTGTATGGTGAATGCAGATGAGGACAGAAAGACTTGGGAGAAGCAGGGCTAGGCTTACCATGGACTCCAGCAAGCCATTTTCCAAAGGGATTAGGACGAGCGAGGCTGACGTGAAATATTAGCATTCCTTTGGCAAAGCATGGAATGATTGTGAATGGCTGGATTTAAATACTATGTAGCTTTTTAAGATTAAACAATACACTTTTTTTTTCTTGGAAAAGATAGTTCCACGATCAGAAAAGTCTATGAAATCAGCATTCTGTGATCGTAAAAAAATATCGCGACTCATTTATTGCATGATTGCTTTGAAGTCGCGATTTCTTTCAATATGCTTTTAATCCCTACTTATAATAATATGCTTAAAGAATCATTACATTATGGCATAGCTTCTTTTAACAAGGATTTCTTAAATTCTAACAAAGATTATTATGCCTAGAAAATCATTACATGTTAGTGCAACAGAATGTCATCATAATGGCTTACAAGAAACAACAAAAAAGGTCTCTACCTACAAGATTTCATTTTTATAGTTCCATTATAGTATTACAGTATATTTTGACTTGCTTTAATCAATTTTTGTATTTACCTGGACATGCAACAGTTGTGTCACAGTTTTCAGTCTGTAAGTATTTTCCTTGGCACCATCGACTGCCCACTCCAGGTGCAGGATTACAAGCACGGAATCTCTTTCTTATTCCACGTCCGCAAGAGACAGAGCAAGAAGTCCAGTCTGACCATTCGCTCCATTGTCCATCAGCTGCAACTGTAGAGTGGAGGTAGGAAAGAGAATATAATAAGAATATTATGTATTAAATGTATCGAGCAATAAGAGGCAAGTAAAAAAAATTAAAGACTCTTTTATTTATTCAACACGATTTATAAAGCAATTTTTTTAAACTTGCGTTGCTTTTTATACTTAAAATAAATGCCCTAAATTAATGTTATAATCCCATAATATGTTAATTATATTTAAAATCAAAAATATTTACCAGCAGGATTCTAATAATAAACTAGCGGAAGTAGTCGCTTCAAAACTTTCTCGCATAATCTCTAATAAATTTGCCAAAAAACGCCTTACATTTATTGACGTACATTAGTTACGAAATATTAACATTTGGTGTGAATTTAGCATTTTTACTGAATCTGTCGTGTCATCCTTGGCGAGTTATTTGGCGATGAATTTTATCATAAGGTTAATAATATCCGAAAATCGAATTAGTGTTTTAGACACGTTTTTCCCAATAATTTAAATCTGACACAAAATTACAAATATAGTCACAAAATCCCACATCAAATTTGATATATTTAAATCATAGCGTTTTTGAATTATCATGTTTACATGCTTCTGAAAGTACAGACCGACACACAGTCAACCAGTATTTGGGTTTGGCTCAACATTTGACAGGTGTCTACACTATAGATGTTAAATCTGTGTACTTATTTCTATCTATTTAGCTCTTTTTATTTCGTAATTATCGTATTCGAACAGACAGAAGGACTTTCACTGAAAAGATTTTACTCAAAATTTGATAGAAATAGGTAAATTTGGTGTATTTGATAAAGACTGTCTACTAAATTTCAACCGTCTAGCTCAAAGCGTTGTTGAATTACTTTTGTCACATTCAGACTGATGAACATTTTCTAAAAAAAGTGTTTTTTAATTCAGTGAGGTCTAAAACGTGGAAATTCGTCAAAATCTCCAATTCGATTTTTTTTTTTTTTTTTTTTTTTTTTTGACGATTACTATACTTTCTCTATACTGTGTATATGAGAATTCATAACGATATTTGTTTAACTTTGATTATTCATATGAAGAATGATACAAATCCAGTTTGTTTGTTGCACGATATGTTTCTAAGTAGTAAAATTCAGACATATATACAAATATTAAGATGATTTGTCTTTAACAATCAAATTATAGCTATCTATCTCTTATATCTTAGGAAATATTCTTAAATCTTAAATCTTGTTGCAAAAACAGAGAAATGGTTTATCATGTTTTTTCCAATGAAAGAAAGAAAAAAATCTGTTATATCTTCATACAACTTACATGATAATCTATAGTTAAATATAATTCATACTCTCCTTATAAGGAAAGCTCTCGTTAGCAAGAAATGAAGCCACCAAAGATGCAATGATATAGAAGATTGAAACCATCGACATTGTAATAAGACTTTTCCTATATAATTCACATGCAACAAGAGTAGAGCAATCAATCTTTCTTGATATGTTGTACATTGCACTTCGAACAATTGGATATAAACATATTCCCTTTCGATTCATTTCGTAACCTTGTCTACAATGAGCTTTGAAGGTTGTAGAAAATAATCAAAAGAGGAAAGGAAGAAAGTGATGCAAGGAAAGCAATTTTTTGTTTGCTACATGCTTGCGTCTGCGTTTTAACTAGTCAGCTGCAATCGCCCTGAATACACGTCAATCCATATCTTCATTTTGGTGCGGACGTTTGATCGTTTGATTTTGATAATGCACCGTGTGAGGTATTTAAAAAAAAATCCCTAAGTAAATTGATTAAAGTGATCAATTAATGTTCATATTCATGACGACTTATAGGAATTAAGTTTCTTAACACCTAAATCTTTTCTCATTCTTAGCAAGATAAATATTAAAATTTGCATATTTTTAATTAAGAAAACCAACTATTATTCTATACTTTTAAAAAATTTCAGAAAAATAATGAAACATTTGATACAGAATATTTTGATATATTTAATTGAGTTTAATATAGATAGATGAATTAAAACAAGGGAATGATCAAATATTTAGGTCCGAAATTTTTAAATACACATATTAAAAGCATTTTCGTCTGCATCTAAAGAAACATGATTATGGAAAAATAACAGAGAAAATTACATTTGTAAGTTTTGAATGCAGTTGTGGTGAATATCATATAAGCCAGTTAACAAGCATGCTATACGAGCATATGCTATTGTATCCTGTTTATGTTACTGGACTGCGAACTAAAAAGTCCCAGGTTCTATCCTCACGCATCACATATCGCTAAACAGTAATGTAACAATTTATTCTAGCATCTCAGTTACTTACCATGCTGATTATTTTCTCTTATGCTATAAATTTCAGTCCCAAATCATTTCAGTTGCATTTATCAAAATCAGTTGTATTTCACTAGCATTGCAAACACAAACAAATAATTCTTGTGTGAATTTCAGACATTTTTTTATTTATTCCTAGGTCTAAATTCTTTTTTAGAATGTCCTAATTAATTTTTTCTAACCATTTGACATATAAGAATGGTATCTATTTTTTCCTTTTGTATTACAGTTAAATTTGAATAGTATGGACACCATGAGCTTTGACAACACGAAAGTAAAAGTTCAATTATTCTGAAAATCCAAATAAAATAAACTGTGTCTAAAAATGAATACAAGAGAAAAGTACCGTTTTTATATAATAATAGATAGTAGATAACTATTTTCAGTTTCAATAAATAAAACATAATTAATAAACAAGCACTCATTTAACAGTTTTAATAAAATAATGATTATTATGAGTAAGAAATTTTAATAATTTAACAAAAATCATCTGGATGAATAAAAAATAAAATACATCCTTTATCATCATACGTATAAAGAATATGCATTTTTTAAAGCTTTTTGTTTGCTTGCTTGTTAGCGAAATCATGGTTTTCCTTTTTTTCTTTCTGGGGAATCGATATTTTTTATAGTAGACCATTTTTAAAATCATTAAATAGCATACTAAAAATAGCTACCTTTAGCAACCAGCTTGTTAGGCCGGATTATTGACTTTTTATGCTGTTAAGCAATGAATACAGAGTGCATTTTTAAACCATTTCTGGAAGTAGAAATTTTTTAATAATAAACATTATTGTGGCTACAAATTAAATAAATATATATGCTACGAAATAAAAGTGGACTGAAAATCCAATTTCATAGTTAATATCCAAAGAAAATATTTTTTAATGTTAATTTTACATTGTCAAAAGCGCTTGCTATAATGTTTTCATAGCTGAATTCGAATTTCGTCTTGTAATTAATATTAAAAACACTGTAACAGCTTTGTATAAAATTAAATTATAAATGTATTAAACATAAAGAAAATTGTACTGAAATAAAATTGACTATCATTAAAACGATAATATTTTTTATTCGAAAAAAAAATTTTAAAAAGAGAGCGATTCAATCGCTTTGCAATTGCTATAATATGTTATTTTCAATTCCTTACTTAAATTAACAGCAATCATTCTGAGTAGAAGCACGTGTATATTGACGTGGCTTGGTATATCTGTCTGTATAATAAATATACGTCTATCATTGACTTAAATTTTATTTTTATTAGGTATAAAAATATTTTTAAACATAAGTAAATGAAATACAAAAAAAAACTCTCGTTCTTGATATAGCAAAACAGAAAGTGACAGAAAAAATAATCGAATAAATAATCTTTCATCATTTTACAAAATAAGAATTTTGGGGTAAGAGACAAAGAAAATGCAACAGGATTAATTAAAATCTCAATTTAACTTAAATACGTCTTGGAAAAATTTATATATTTTCTGATATAATAAATATATTAAAAGATTTGTAACTTTACCTTTTAGATTTTAATGAATTCTGTTAGCCGATGAATTCTTGATTGATTTTTGTACCGTACAAGTCAGGTAATGATCCTATTTCAGATGTAGTATTTTAACTCACTTTAAAGCATGTATGTTTGTTATATAGGTGGAGCAGACGGAAGACTAAATGACAAAAAATTAACCAAGAAAGTACTGAATATTTATTTTTTCTTAATACTATGATAAAGTAGCATGCTTTCAAGAATAATACGAAATATCTGACGCAATAAAAGTACAACGCGTTTATAAAATATCAATTTGTATGAGAGAATAAAAGGTAAAAAAATCGAAAATTTGCCACTTTTATTGAAGCACGTAAGATACAAAAAAATCAGGATCAATGGAATGCATACAAGTAAGTTACTTGATTAAGTAATTATGTCGAACAAGCAATAACATCATTAACAGTAATTATCAGTGTGACGAAGTTACGGAATTAGGAACCAATTACTATTTTGTGGATTTTGAATTCAGTATCAAAAACTGCACTTAATTTAATATAAAATGAATTGGCTGCAATTTATTGCATAACAGCCTATTATAATTTAATAATTAATTTGAAGAAAATTCTGCATCCGGTTTTTTTATATTGCTTTGTAAAAGTTGTAATATTTCAAAAAGAGGGGTTTGCAATCAGTTGCTTAGAGAAAATCAGCATCTAATTTATCACAGTTTCCAGAAGAAATATTTGAAATTGCAAAACCAAGTTGCACTTTACAACAATATAGACACTAAAAACAATTTTTTCTCCATTTTGTTTATGAATATTCCTTCAACGACACTAAAAGGATCATTTAAACCTTTTTTCGCTGTTATAATTCCTTTCCATAAAAATTTAAAGTTCTACCCCTGAGTAGTTATAAGACACGCATGAAAAATGTATTATATAAAATGGAATTGCTGCTTGATTTAATCGGGATAAGAATAAAAATGAAAGTCTAAATACTGCTAAAAATGCATGAGTTGTTTCAACTATTCAAAAAATGAATCATAATGAGTGCAAAAAATTACATTCCAGCGGTTTATTTGTACCATTCTTTTTCCTAAAAACCTATTTTTATGATGAGAATCATGATTATCTGCTGTAACTTAATGTGCCTATTATAGCATTGATCATAATTGTCAATTTATCACATAGTTGATTATGTTATAGGAGAAAATCAAAGATATTTATTTACCTGCTCCATGAGAGAGGTACAACAGCAAGGCCAGACTCGGTATGGGGACAAGCATCATGAAATTCATTCTGAGACCAGCGAGAGACTTTTTTTTTCCGGAAGGAAAACGTTCTCTGTTCCTTCCGTTCTCTTCATTCAATAAAAAAATAAAGGAGTGAAAAATCACACTGTGGAAAATAACAGTTGCATCAATACATACTAAAATTTCAAGTAGCTTATCGAAGGTTTTTATTCTTAATTAGTTGCAGATAGTGATTCATAGAATAATATATGTGTGACTTCCTAACTTACTTGCAACCTACAGCGGAAAAAGAAAATATTTTTGTAATTTATTTATTTCCAGTGTTGTCAAAAACGAGAACCAGAAATCTTGAGCGATTTCTGTAAGATAAAAAAGATTTGATTTCCCCCTACCAAACCCAGAATATTATTGTCTCCTTCCTCAATCAAGCCCTTCTCTAAGTAATATTAACTTCATCAAAATTCTTAAATTCATATTCTCCACCAAACACTCCTTTTTTTTCCCCTTTTTGTATTTTGATTAATTGTATCGTTATTTTGTGTATTGTATGTGAAATTAAAGACTTTTTTTTAAATACATCTTTCTGCATATACCGATTTACTTACAGGAAATCCTAGACTTACCAAGTTCGGAGGTATTCGGTGGCGAAAAGAAATGAAAGTGCAGTATGCTAATTGACTGTATTTTGGTAAAAATATTATTTTAGTTACTTCTGATTCTTTCAACTCGAATGAGATTAAACATCTGATAGCTTATTAAGAAATATGCATGATAGCAGTCATTCAATTTTAAATTGCTTGTAAAATGATCCCCAAATAATATTAAAATATTTTGAAATCTTGGAATAGCACTTAAAATGTCTAGGGATTTGTTTTCTTTTTTCTTTTTTTTTCATTATTACTTTCTCGTCTATTTATCCGAATTGCTGCTTCTCAGACTTTCCTGCGTCCGAAAGGTACATTTTTCTTTTGGAAATATGTGTGTCTATAAATACGATAACTCAAAAAAAAAAAAAAAAAGAGCTAGACAGTTAAAATTTGATATATGGCTTTTAAATCAGATTTGTAGATTTTTATCGAATTTTGAATGTAGGCCATTCAAAAGAAGTCTGTCTGTCCAGCAATTCGAGTACATGAATTCCATAACTACAAAACGAAGATAGCTAGATAGACAAAATTTGACTCACAGCTTCAGTATTTAAAGCGTAGATTTGTAACAAATTCTGAACAGAATCTATCAAAGTGTTGACCATTTTGTACTTTCTTATGTAAAGGCAATAACTCAAGAATACAATGACCTAAATAAATGAAATTTGGTATGTGATCTTGCGACTACATATGTAGATCTGGGTCAATTTTCAGTTTCAGTCATGCGGATAAGAGTCGTCCAAAATACATATTTGATTTTAGGGTTCTTGAGTATTAACAGTAAGTCAAGGATTAATTAACAAAAGTCAAAAGACAGATTCAATAAGAATCCTAGATTTACGCCAAATATCTAGATTTTGCAGCGACTGTTCTCTAATGCAATGCAAGGTATAAGTGGCCTTATGCGAGTTCCACAATTTGTGGCAGGGAAGAGGAATAATTCCTTTATTAGAGAGTATGCGAGATAGTTTTGGGGGAACCACTCGCATTGATCATTTATCCATTTCAGGCTGCATTTTTTATTTTCGTATTCATAACATTATTGTCTAAAATTATGATTAAACACACCATTAAGAAATTTATGCAATGTCTAGTAAAGGGAGCTGTGCTCGTCTCTTATATATATAAATGCTCTCTCACTTTTGTATTGACATGCATGTAAGAAAAATACAAGTGAGCTATTGAATAATATTTCATTCCTCTTGTCTTTTGATATTCCACAATAGCTTTACAGTTACGATGAGGTAATTTGTATTATTCAGGAATTAAAGGCCATTCCGAAGAATGAGTGTTGATTATAAAAAAAGACGTCTCTTCAAAAGTGTAGTTGATTTATTTTAATCTAATTTTTGGGCAGTTGATTCATATTATGAAAGAATTAACATAATAAAAATAATTAAATAAAATGGAGATCCTTTTTTGTCATATAAAAAAAGAAGAAAAATCAGAAAATGATGCATTAAATTGTATAAATCTATACTGTATTTTGTCTGTCAAATTTACAAGCTAGCATTTTTTTTACAAGCTAGTCTGTCATCGCATTCACGTTTATAAGTTCCGCAATAGACCTCAACACAATACTTCAGATTCCTGATTACTATTGGCAATAAATATCATTTTTGTAAACGCAAATATTTAAATGTCCATTGATATCATTCAATAGCTCTCCACACAGTATTTCAAATATGCTTTAAAACTACTTAAGTCTGTTTATTTCGTCGGTTGTACATAACATATGTCTATATTCGATTAATTGATTTTAATTATTTAATTAATAACAATAAATCAATGCCCAAGAATTAGATACACAAAAAATATTTCCCCGCATTAGTTACCTTCTTATTGAATTTCTATTTTCTCCTTGCCTCAAATCCTTTTTAAAATAATAATTTTTTACTGACACCACTGGCCTTAAAATTTTGTTTTATTTTCAGTAATTTTTCTCCGGTTATATAAGAATTTAAAACACTTATTTTCGGGAATTTGGAAGGCATTTGATTTTACTTGTAGATGTAATTTCCATACAAGGATGCATATATATACTGTTTGTAGTGTTTGGGATATTCAACTTTTGAGAAAATATGCTCAGTTTATTTTAAAATATATTGTGTATATTTTTATTTTTTGCTTGACCTAAGTAAAAATACATTGCATTTAATTGTCGATTGCGATGATGGAGCTTCCTTATAAAGAGGCGAGCTCGCATCACTAAGCCGTACATTCTAATATCATTTAGTAGCACATTTTCAAACCATCAAGAGCTTTCATATGTGTTAGTTGATGCAAGAAATGACTGCTATATGTTTATATTATTTTGAGGATGAATAATTATACTCCCATCTACTGAATTCCATAAAAAAAAGTTTCGTGTTATCACTTTTATAACTCTATGAACCCTAACTCGCCCGAGATTGCCCCGTCCAACAGAGGCCTGACTCAAGCGCTTTGGGGCGTTTAGTTGAATTTAAGGGGTGAAAGGTATTTCGCGACGACGCACCATATGCTCGCTATGGGAGGTCCGCTAACCTTGACATTGATTGATGCGCTGAAATTTGTCGATTATGGTATAATATAATTTAAATTTTAATGCAGTTGTACATCGTATAAAATTCTTACTTAGCTATTATTTTATTGTAAAATAAAATTAATCTCTTCTTTATTCTTATGAACATAAAAGAATATACACATTCATTTAATGGCAATGCAGTAAAACATTTAACCCATAAATAAATTGTGTAAAAAGTTCAAAGCCTAAGTTCTTTTACGATAAACTTGCAGAATAGTGTTGTAGAATAAGACTATTAATGAGAGAAATTGGAAATTTTATTACAGTAAAAATTTTATTTTTCTGGAGGTTACGAGAAGCAAACATATTATTCGCAATATTTTAGAGAATACTAGGAAGAAATGTGGTATAGTAAAAATTAATAAAAGTACAGAGTAAATAATTAAGATTTTAATCCATTAATGGTTATAAAATATTCTAACAATACTATTTTTTGATACTATGAAATCAAATTTCTACTTATTCTTAAAAATTCACACACATACAAAACAGATACATATTTTTTAATAGCAGAACAAGAAATAAATTCGCCCCATATAAAAATTATACTAATATATACATTTTTTTTTTGTTTTTGTTTATTTGTTTCAAGAATTAAATCTTTCTCTCTAATTTCGAGAAATAATTTTACAATTCAATGTAATAAATATGTTTTAATAAGTTTAAAGCAATTTTAAAAAATTCATGAGATTGGGCACATTTAATTTTTGACAACTAAAACCTTATCAAAACAAAAATTATAAATATTTTTTACGCAAGTTTTATATAGTGTTATATGAAACAATTGAAAAACGATTGCCAATTCCCACTCAGATTTGTTGCGTTTTGAAACTACAAGGCAATTTTAATTTTTCTCAGAAATCGGAAAAAAAGAAGGATATTCTTTTCACGAAGCGAAAATTCGACGGGATAAGCAACACTGACACTGCTTTCGGGTGGCTGAGAATTTAGTATTCCTACTGGGCGGGAAATCTGCAGTAGGAGAAAGTAATATCGTTACAAAATTTGTGATACTTAATAGTAAATAATGTAGCAAATATTAAACAATGTAGGAAATGGAGAAAATCGATTTTTAAAAAGTCATTTCAGAGCAATGCATAAATATATTACGCCATCCATCCTGAAATATTATATCTAAAACAGACATTTAAAAAAAAGTTTTAAATTTATTTTAAAGTTTAAAAAGTATTAAAAAAAAGTTAAAAATATAAAATTAATTATGCTTGGAATAATCCATTTATCTAATGATTTTTTTCTTATTGTAAAGTAGAAATGGATGGTTTCATTTAAAATAATCCATGAAATCACTTCCATAAAAGTATGCATTTTGTATGAGAAATATTTACATGATAACATTTTTTTCAAAATATATTTGACAAAAAAGAATATAAGACCTCTTTGTTGTATAATACGTGGAAAATAATCAACTTTAAAAAAAAAAGAGAGAAATTTTCTTTTCACTTTATTAATATAAAATTGATTATTCTCAGGTTCATATACCATGAAACTTCATGATAAAGACTAACAATGCTCCGTTGTCAAAAACAGAAAAAAATGAGACTGAATTATCAAAAACTGCAATTAAAAATTCAAGTAAAATGAATTTCATGTTTCTTCAGCATTGATATTTTTACCTTGAAATACTAAAAAACGTACTGAAAAAAAATATTTTATTCATAATGCTTAAAAATTTATACACGATCGATCATTCTTAGGTGAATGTACCAAAAAGACACCGGAGGTGTCAGTCGATTTCAATTTCAAGTACGATATTTATGTAAAATCTTAAAGTTGGCCATAGGTAAATATGTTGTAAGTGGAAAAGGAATAAAAAGCGTCGCGCATTCCCTTCAATCTAAAACTGCAAAGAAACAACTCCCCATATTTACATTGTTAAGAATTCAGTTAACTACGTGATCTCCCTGGGCAGAACTAGCTGCCAATCATGTGTCACGTGGTCCTCCTGTTGTTGTTTAGTATATATTTTTCTTCTAGCAGAAGCGAACTGGACTCCTGTACTAGGGGAAGTGTTATCTCGGCTCTCGGCTCGGCTCTCCCGAGAGAGTTTTAAGTGTAGTTCTCTAGGCCTTCTACACTATGGCGTTTTCATGTGCCTTTTGTTGTTGATGTTACCAATAAACCCCAGAAAAGACAACATGTGTCTTCAAGTCATTTCATCCAGACCACAATCTTCACTAAATTAATGAATTATTGTGCAATCAAGAAACGCAACGATAATTTATTATTTTGCAGACATTACTCTATCAAAACTTAAGCGGCCTGAGCCGACATCTCTGGAAGAAAAGAAGGGGTATCGGCTGACCCCCGACCACACCAGAGGGATGGAAGGAAATCCCAGAAACACAAAACATTCTTCTCTTGTGTCCTGAGGGTCCCATCCCCTTAACGCGAATAAATGGAAAAAGAAAAATCTGTGAATGAGTTGAAAAGTGAACATCCCGGTTATTCTTGGAATTTTCGTATCATTAAATTGCATATTATTGAAATTTATAGGAGCGGGGACTTCATTGGAAAGTGTGAAGTCAAAACTCCGCTTTATGGTAGCGACCTTGACTTTCCGATATTCGTCTTTGACAATAAACCACTATAGAGAATATAGAAAATTGTTAATTGCCTTTGACATGACTTTCTGATTGTATGTATTCTGTTTCCTGCCAGCGTCATAATAGCGGTAGAATATAGAACTAAAGTAAACATTTTAAAGAAATTACATATATTTTTAGTTCAATTTTTTTCAGAAAATGCTTTACTCCAATAAATAAATTAATTAAATAGGTTTGAAAAAAATTAATCTAAAAAGTATGCTGAAAAAGATAAATTAATTCAATCACACGTTACTTAAAATAGTAAATTAAGTATTAATTGCAATTAATAAATTTTATATTTAATAATAATTGATAATTTTTTAATTAATAATATGATTGAAATAACAGATGGATCAGATTTACTGTACGGTCACCCTTGGCGCGATTTTTTTTACATTGGCGATAAACCTTTTTATATGGCAACCCCCATCCGATCCGACAACTAATTATAATAGGGTAATAAAAGGGTAATTACATTAACCCTATTGGTCAACGGAATGTAGCCGCCATTATTTAATTTTCTTTCGACCACGTTGCACGTGTGCTTTTTTAATCTTCAGCTCCCGCGTTCTTTTCGTGAAATTTTTGTGATGGCTGCTGCATGGGGAATGTCTGAGGTAAGTGCGAGAATGTTTGGTGAGAATGATGTTATGTGGTATGATGAGAATGTTAATTTAAGGTATTTGTATGGATTAGATAAAGGTAAGGAAACGTTTGAATTTTGTATGAAAGGTTTGATTGCGAATAAATATGAGTGTTGTAAATGTGGTAAGGATATGAAATTGGTTGAAAGGCACGATATAAGTGATAGTTTTGAGTGGAGGTGTAAATCTAAAGTGAAAAGACAAATGCATGACGTCAAAAGGAGTGTGAGAAAGGGTTCTTTTTTTTAATTGAGTCGAATAACATTGAATGAGATTTTAGTTCAGGTATATTTGTGGGTGACTCAGAGTAAGGTTGATTTTAATATGAAAGAAAGTAAATGTTCTTCTAAAACTGTATGTGATTATCGTTCCTATTGCCGTGGGGTTTGTGTGGTAGAGATGATTGAAAGTAGTGTGGAAGTGGCGTGACTGTTGAGATAGACGAAAGTAAATTTGAAAAACGTAAATTTAATCGAGGAAAACGAGTGGAAGGTAAATGGATACTTGGGGGAGTTGAGCGCGAGACGGGTAACTGTTTTATGAAAGTTGTGGATGATAGGACGACTGATTCTTTGTTGAGTGTGATTAATGAGTATATTCTTCCGGGTTCGATAATAATTTCAGACTGCTGGAAGAGCTACGATTGCCTTTCTAATGAAGGCTTCGTGCATCTGGAGGTAAATCATAGTGTGAATTTCAAGGACCCGGATACAGGTGCCCACACTAATACCATAGAAGGAATGTGGGGAGCAGTAAAACGTACTATACCGGCAAGCAAAGCCAAAACACAATTAGATTATTATTTAGCCGAATATGTGTGGAGAAAAAAGAATAAGCACATGTGTAACAAATTCATGGCATTTATCTACTCTATCATCCGTATTTACCCTACACAAAGAGCCGACAAGGAGCCTGAAGACGGAGCATCGTCATCGAAAGAGAGGCGGAGTGAGGTGGAAGTTAGTGAAGGGGGCGAGCGATGGCGGCAAATAGGAGAGAGGTATGTTTATTGTTCATTATTAACGATTTCAGCAATTTGGCCGCCATTTTATTTTTTTGCGCAGGCAACATTTTCACTACGCTGTTTTCTTTAAATCTCGTTCTTACAAAAAAAATAGTAATAAAATAAAATAGCTGAAGATTAAAAAGGCACACGTGCAACGTGGTCGAAAGAAAATTAAATAATGGCAGCTACATTCCGTTGACCAGTTGACCAATAGGGTTAATGTAATTACCCTTTTATTACCTTATTATAATTAGTTGTCGGGTCAGATGGGGGTTGCCATATAAAAAGGTTTATAGCCAATGTAAAAAAAATCGCGCCAAGGGTGACCGTACAGTAAATCTGATACTGCATCTCTACTAATTACGGTAAAAATTCTGTTAAAACAGTTTGATATGTTACATAAACATCTAAAGTTGCTCACATAAAAATATGGTCATTGTTTTTCCTCAGTGCTCTCAAATCTCAAAAAAGAGAGAGAGAGAGGAGAAACAAGATTTTTAATCTAAAAGTTGAATGCGTTCATTTTAATCGTATTCGGATTTAATAAACATTCAAAACAAAATTTAAATGTATAATGTTTACTATTTTTGTATCATAAAGTGGCAACATTTTCATGACATGCTGATTTGTTTTTATTGACGAAACGTTGTTTTAATTTTGAGTTTCGGAGGTCATTCTAAATTTTAAGCGAACTCATGCAAATTATTTAAATAAATAAGCTATAACTAAACAATTTTTAGTTAATTAACTTCATTCATTTGTCCTGTTTATTTCATTGAACCCCGTAAGTCTTATTTTCACTGCATTTGCTTTCTGATGAATGAAACTAATGTGCGATTCTTAAAACATTTGCATTTATGCCTCAAATCTTGCATTTTTATACTTCAGAAACGATTCATGTTGATGAAAGTTGAATTTTTCATCAGTTTTTAAGGAGATGAAAAAAATTAAAGAAAGTATTTTTGATATGTATGTTGTATATGAGAAAGCATATGATGCAATAGATTTTCTTTCTTATACAGCATCCGTTTGTTAAAATTGCGATTATTTTTCAGTTTTATTTTATCTGAATCTTTTTTAATATCGATTTTAACAGAAAGTGCATGTCATTGTTCACCTCGTTAGATTATTAATTGTTCTATATAAAAGTAGTGGTACAAATTTTCGGATCGTTTTGAATTGAGTTTTAAAAAACAAATGAAAGCCAGTAATATTTTTTTGTAAAATAAGAAATCAATATATTCTGTGCTTTGTACAGTTATATTTAAGTTTTTGATATCCTTCATTCCATTCTTATTAGTTAGCTATATTTCACACATAATTGTACTGTTCAATTTTTTGAAATCACAGCTGTGAAAATTTGTTTAAAGAGAAGAGGAATGTAGTTTTTAGATATCAATGTGCAATCGTGATTTTTGATTAAAATAATTTAAAAAATCATAGCTCTTTAGTTAATGATTTATTGAAACCTTTTTTGTCTTCAATTTAAATAATAATTTTTTTTTATTATGTTAATAATATTAAAATCAAAAGTGCAGTTATGCAACATTGCACTGTACTTAATAAAAGAAATGCGTACTAAATTATTGCTAAGAAATGTTTTATAAAATTTCACATTATAGATTTTTTTTATTAAGATATATTCTTTTTTATTTATTATGATGGTATATTTCAGCTTTATTAATTATTTTCACAAAATTTTAAACTTTCTATATTTTGCTGAGAGAAGAATTTGTTTTAAATATAATCATCATTTCAGTAATAAATAACTAAATAAACTTGATAATATATTTTTCGTAAAATTTCGTATATAAATGCTTTGATGAAAGTAGAAAACCTGTAACAGGCCAATATTTTCTCATGATAGTAGAAAATTATATGTAAGATATGTGGCATTAAATTAATAAACATTATGTTTTAACTTTAGAAGTCATCTTTAAGCATTTGCGTTTCGTTTATTTTTACTACATAAATGAAATGGAATATTTTATGTATGAAATTTTAAAGAAATTATTTTTCTAATAAATATAATGGGTACCTATTCATTAATTACATGCCATTAGCAAACTTTTGAACTTAGGCTTATTTGTATTTCATAATCCATAGACTAGTGTAGCATTTTCTGTAATTTTTTCTTTAACAATTTGAAATCTGTTTTAATTTTAAATAAAAATGACATAAAGTTAAAGTGATTTTTTTGGAAAAAATATAATCTCTATAATATATATGTTACAGTGATCAGAAAGCATTCATAAATGTATACATTCATGAGAGAAACTTTTATATGGATGAAAAACTATTTAAATTATTTTTTTATTTAATGGGGCATCATCTGTTCCATTGTATTTATAATTTTATAATTGAATTTGTTGAAAAGTTAATTTAGTATAAAAAATTTGAAACAAGACTAAAAATTTGATAAAATTCATCACTAAAAGTCTTACAGTTTTGAATTTGTTATCGATAGAATAATCATTTTCAACATTCTTAGAAGTATGATAAGTATCTTATGCATAAATATGTTTACATGTTTGGTTATCTATAATCAGTTTTACTTTCAGTATTCATCTGTCTAACCTGTCTGTCCTTGGCAGTAGTAGGTACTGGCCTGTAGTATATTATTTTTACTTATCTTTCTTTTTTGTGTTTGTGACATCTGTATGGTAACAATACCATCACTTCACATATTGTTTTCTAGAACTGAATTATTTTATAAAAAATAACATGTAAATGCAAATTGACAGATTATAGATATGTTATAATAGTATATTTAAGAATTATCCTTGATAAGGTTGAGTTTTCTGAAGAAGAAATTGATCTAGCTAGTGAAAATGAACCTGACAATGAAACAAACACTTTTCGTGACAATAAAAGTGAGTTTGAGCAGAATGATGGGATTTTAGAAAATTTTGATTCAAAAGAAAGTATTTTTGTTAGAAAAAATAAAACAGTTTTCCAAAATGAAAAACCAAATCAGAAAATGAAAGAATATCTTCAAATAATAACTCATTTACCAGGACTGAAAGATTTTGCAAGTAATGTAACAGAATCCCTAAAAAGTTGAGAATTGTTTTTTACTCATGAAATCATATAATACCTAGTAGATTAGACAAGTATTTGTATTTAGAAATTACTGATAAATTACACCAGTGATTGAAATGTCAAGAAAATTAATGAAGTGGAAATGAGAGTTCTTTTTAAACTTTTAAATCTGTGTAGCTTACATAAATCATCACATATAAATGTCCAAGATTTATGGACTGTTAATGGATCATGCATTGAAATTTTATGGGACACAATGCTGTATAAAAGATTTATTATTTCTACTCAAGATTAGATTCAAAGCAGCTTGACTCAAGTATCATATTTGCCTAAGAAGTTAAAGATGCATAATATTGTTTGTTATGTTCACCATTAAGGAAAATGATGATAAGAAATTAGAAATAACTCAGTTTTATAATGCAATAAACGGAAGTTGTAGGCACTGTTGATGAAATGTTATCATTATATTCAACTGCTTGAAAAACTAAAAGGTAACTGATGGAAATCCTTTATTATTTATTAAATGCTGCCTTAATAAGAGACTGATACTTTCTCTTAATCACTTTGTATCTCTTTCTCTCTCCTCTTTTTAATGTGAAATCCTAGCTAATGCAGCTGTTGCATTATTTACCTTAATTTTTTTTATAATTTTTTAATTATCATGATTTGCCATCAAAATTATTCAATTTGTGCATTTTCTACTAATGGTAGGTGAATAAACAAACAAGGAATAAAATTTTCAATTCACTTTAGGAAAAGTTTTTCTCATAAATTTGAAATAAATTAACTCAGCAGAAGGCATGCACCTGACTCTAATGTTGGAGATCACACAGGGTGAATGGGTCACCCAATCTAGTTTTCTTAATAAAATATGTTATAAATAAAAAAAAAGAAATCATTTGATTGTACACTGTAAGAAAATACACTTTAAAAATCATATGTCTTTATCAGGACTTTTAAATCTACATACACTTCTGGCAAACACAAGAAGAATGATTTTTTTTTACAAGTGAAACTATCACATTCTACATAAGAAATTATTAATTTATTGTTTCTAGATTTTGGACATATAACACATCACCTAGCATTTTGATCTTTTTCATGAGTTCTCTACTGGTTCATTAGAAGAGGCTGTTGACTATCGATAATGAAAAAAGAAAGAAAAAAAACAATCTGCATTTAAAGGTGGAATAATATTTAGTGATGATGATGTTGTATTTGCATTACCATGGGAAAAGAGGTGCAATAGCCTCTGAGGGTAAAAGACTCCTGAGCACCCAAGGACAGAAGTCTGACTTCTAGCTGATATGAAGATGACATTCACACACTTACTTGCATAACCCCTTTTTACATTGGAGCTCTTTCACACACCTCACAGATAGAACTCAGGGTGAAGAAAACCATGCCCAAACCAGGACTGTAACATTTAGTGTCCTTATAGAAAGGAATTTTGTCTATTGATCTTTGTGAAATGACAAATAGTATACTTCTAGAATTTTGAGCTTTAAAACTGTTTGGAAATAATTTTTGTACAGTTATTTATTCAAATTGGTGAAAATAGTCACTTAGAATAATTCTTAAATAATAATAATAAGAAGAAGAAGTTAATTAATGAATCTCAGGTGCATATCTCAAGAATTCCAAAATATACCTGTACTCCATGTTCAAAGGTCATATTGGCAGCAGACAAACAGCCTTTCATTATAATCAATATTAGAAACTGATATACAGTTCAGCTGGAATCAATTGCAGAGATAATAAAAGAATAGAAATCTATTAAGTTTGGACTTCTTAAAAATACTACCTTTTTTTATATATATATATATATAGTGATATTTTAAAATCTAATTTAAACAATTAATTTCCTATTTTTTTTATCTTAATTTAACCCATATTAACTTTATTCTAAAATAGTCTCTTATTTCTTGATCCATTTCCTCCTTTTTTATTTAATTAATTCTACATGAGCTCCATAAAACTGCTTTAATCAGCACTTTCACATGCTCCCAGTGAAGGAATGAAAATCTGTCAAGCTAAGCAAATTCTTTTTAAAAAAATACCCATATTTCCTTTTCCAAAGTCTACATTTGTCAAACAATACCTATCAGAATCTCATAGTATAAAATCACTATTTTTTTTTTTTTTTATCATAGACTGGCATATCTTGTTCCTTCTTGCTTGTACATAAATTATGCCTCCTGGGGTGGAATAAAAGAGAAGTTTTCAAATTTCAAAAGTGTCTTCTCTCTTCAGTTACAAAACTGCTTAAATAATATGTTTTTACATTATATATATATATATATATATATGATAAATCTTTTTTTCATGTTTATATTTCTACTTTAATACTTTTAATTATGTCATAATAATTTTTATTTTTTACAAGTCTCATTAAACTATTAATTTAGTAATTTTTATTTGTATGCTGTTAATTGTGTAAAATAATAATCTTTTATCTGTGTTAATATAGTTAATTTAAATTGTTTTGTATGAATCAAAATACATATTAAAATATTTCAGGATAATTATGCTTCTGTAAAGAATAATATTGGCACTTCAAATCTTTTTTGAAAGACAAGAATCAAAACATCAAGCAAACTAACAGATTGAATAAAAAATATAAGAGTAAGTTACTTTTTTAGAATCACAATGTATTTATATATCATTTTGAATAAAAAATATAAGAGTAAGTTACTTTTTTAGAATCACAATGTATTTATATATCATTTATTTATTTATCATTTATTTAATTATGTTATAATTTATATCCTTTTTTTTCAGGTGAGCATCTTGATTTAACAGAAAATATCCTCATATAACAAAGGCATCTCCCTCAATAGCATACATTCTTACAGAATGGTTAGTTTCATTAATGAATTTTTAACCAGTACTAATTTTTGAATCATGCTTGCTGCATTTTTGAAATTTAATAATAATAATAACAAGTGATTTTAAACTAAGCTTATTTTTTTAATAAAAATAATATATTTGACATTAAAATTTTCCTCCTTTAAGATTGGTTGTATACCTTTCACGGGTTTGGGGAGGTAAGACATTAATGCCCTCTTCTGCATTAAAAAGAAAATAATATTTATTGAATAAATATTGCTTGAAATTAATATAATTAGAATAAATTTTGCTTAATGTGATTTTTCTTAATATAATCATTGTTTTATATTATCAAACTCTTTTGGTCTTGAACCAATGTATTCAAATTTACACAAAAGTACTCATTTAATGTAATTGTTTCATCTCTTAATGTTATCAGATTTGATGAAGAGAATTTATTACTTTCATTTTAAGCCAGCATTAATGATAGGCATTCATAGAATTTGTAAACAAGTCATTTACTCCCTGGGATGGCAAAGGTGCCTTCCTTATACATTATTTGGTCACGATTGGTTTAAATAGATAACTACACTTATAAACCTTTTGTTACCTGTGATTGAATTAAGAAAGAAAGATGGATAAAAAAAATGTTTTGAGTGTTTAAGATAAAATTGAAATCCTTAGTAGATATGAAAGCTTGCCACTAATGAATCTTCACAAAATTTTGAAAAATAGGTGGGTTTGGAATCAATGAGTTCAAATAGTTGGTTTTAAAATCAAAATTCTCATGGTTTTTTTTAATTGATTTTTAGTTATATATTTTTATATCCCAAATAATACTTGTACCAAATCTGTTAGCTTAAGTCAAGCAGTCTTTCTGTAGAGTGCCAAAACACACACATACACATTCATTTTTATTATTTTTAGTGATTAGACTCTTAGTGTGGAAAGGTAAACAAATAAGATTTTTAAAAATATGAGCTTTAGGTATAAATAATTTCAGAGGATTCTGCATATTTGTAGCTCTAATGGATAAACTACCTCCTACAAAAAGACCATGTTATGAGTCTTCATGTCCTAAGTCCTATATATTTTCAGTCCTTTTTTGATTTTCTGTGATTACTTGCCATAATTGAATGTTGTAATGGGGGGAGGGTACTTCTGCATCTAGCAAATTTTCTGTCAATGACAACTCAGGTAGCTGCCTGTTTTGAGGTATGCTGAAAAGACAAATATATAAGTATTTTCTTTTTCAAAATAAAATAAAACTTGCAAGTGAAAATATTTTGTGACCTAGGCATTATTTACTTTTAGTGTGTGTGTGTGCTGCTCCTTAGAATAAATGCTTACTACTAAATTATATATTTTAATATAAAAAAGAATTTTATCATTCTTAATAGTATTTAAATTCTTGATGTGTGACCATTATTTGCTTAATATGTAGCATTCATGCATATATTTGATAATTAATGTATTGCCATTCATTTAGTTATTTTAATTCATTGTGAAGAAACATTGTTATGTTTTAGTAAAATGATGGTATTGCTATTTTTTTATATACAGTTAAGCTCTGTAATGGCCGGAGAAAAGGAAGCATCTGAAAAGGCTATGAATGTTACATCTCCTCTTGGCCAGACACTTAACTTTAACGCACCTGAAAACATTTGGAAGCTATCTAGTAGAAGTCAACAAACTATAGAAGTAATAAACTTCAGTTGCCTTTTGATATATATATATATATATATATATATTTGTTTATGAAACTTTTTTCGAGGGACTATATTTCAAAGAAAATTTTTACCTTAAAAAAACGCATGAGTTAAGTTGCATCTCCTGACTATAAAATATTTTTTCCCTTTAGATTTCGGACAAGGGGTAAAAAAGGATGGATAAGATATGTCCCACTGCTTCTTAAGAGATATGTGTATTCAAAAATATTTTATTATTCATGTTATTATTTGTTAAATTTTTGATGTATGACTGTTTGTTCAGTTTGCTTTGGGGTATAAGCCCATTTTCTTGAAATACTTGGAAAGTTCATATAATGTGACAGTTTTATAATCATCTCTTAAACCTGACATTTCTATATTACTTTGATGGACTTCATCCTCTTTGAAAGCTTCATAACAAAGTTGGTGACTTGTATTTCATCAATAAAATCACTCTGTGCTCTAGTGTTTTTTATAATGAAAGAAACAGAAATTCTTTGTCAGTACAAGTGTTTGTGATTATTCAGTTCTGATAAAGAAACTGGACGTAAAAGCTTGTTATTGGACATAAAATTATTAGTATTAGGACATAAAATTATTATTAAATAGTTTTATTTAATTGTGCTATTACACATTAATTTCATTTTATAGGTAGTCATTTTAAAATATCAATTATTGACAATTTATAAGAAATCCATTAAAAATTTTATTTGTAAAATTAATATAAATTAATAATATTTCATGGAAACTAAAAGTTACTGATCAACAAAATTATGTGCTGCCCCCATTGGCCAACAAACCTTTGAGGTGCAGTGGGATATTTTTAATCATATCTTTTCAATTTCAGTAATTAATAAGAAAATTGCATTTTTGATGACTGAATTTTTTTAATGATATATTCATTGAACCTTAAAGATTTCTTTTGTAAACAAGCCTTTACTCAGGACATTATTTTCTTTTGCAATGATAAATAAAGTTTATCATCTAAAAAGGTATAAATTTGAAATTTTTTAGACAGTTTAATTCATATTAAATGTTATTGAATTTTTTAAAACTATAATAAACATTCAAATATCCTTCAAAATAATTTTTGTGGTTAAATGACTAAAACAAATTTATTTAAAGGAGGTGGAATTGAGGCAGTCCCAATGCTCTTTAAAAGGCTAAATATATTTTGAATTGTGGTAACTAATTGGGAATATCATGTTTACCTAAGAAAGAATTGTTAGAATTAGATGAAGTACTTGTATTAGAAATAAAAAGGAAAAGGGAGTATAAAAGGTTAATCTTTTAATGGCAATAGTTTTGTTTTTCTCTATTTGTATAAATTAAAAAGTAAATGAAGATTAAACTTTCCAAATTAATAAAAAGTTTTGCAAGTTTAAAAATTTATATTACTTGTTTTTCATTTGGTTATCTACATATGTAGTCTTCAAATAATTATTTGGTGCATAAGCTCATTATACAGTTTTGAATTTGGTTTTATGTAATTATATATTTTGATCAAAAAGTTGTTTCTACTCATTTGTTATTTATTTATATATAAAGACAATTATAGAAATAATTGCAGACATAATTTTTTTATCCCATTTATAATAAATAATTGAAAATATCTTAAACTAAAATGTTAAAATGATATTTTTTTTTTTTTTTAGCATCTTTGGTACAAATTAGGAAAGGACATCTGTTTAAGCAATAAATAGTCTTTATACTTTTCTTGGTTATTTCAATTAGTTTTTGTTTTTAAAATATGAAAGTGTGTGTGTGTGTTTCAAAAAGAGGAGATTTACGATTATAAGAAATTAAAAAACATTTTACTCTACATCATTATAAATATCAAGAAAAAGTAAACTTTGAAATAATTGCAGATATTTTATTTCTAGGAAAAGGAAACTCTGAGGAGGAAAGTTCAAGCAGTGTTGAACAAACTAACATTTCAGAAATTTAAAATTCTTTTAAGTCAACTCAAGAAATTAAATATTGATTCATTAGAAGCAATGGATCTTGTTGTTGAATTGATTTATGAGAATGCAATATATGAACCGTATTTTTGTGTTCTGTATGCGAACTTGTGCAAACAACTGGCATCGGTAAGGAACATTTTATAATTAATTCTTGTAATTTTCTTTTAAGAAATTGTATTGAATCAGAATTTTTTAAAATAACTATCTTTTCAGAAATTATATGCTTTAAATTATTTTATTTCAATTATATAGCTTACTTTAAAATAATATCACTATTATTTGAATATTAACTACATTTTTCTAAAATTTTAATCTGTGTTTCTTTGTTATTCTTGAAAATTATATCTGTTGCAGTGATGAATCCAAGTAAACATTTTTCTAATATATAAACTTATTCTAAAGCAAAATAATATTATACTGCCATTGCTTCATGGGTGTAACATTTTAGTAGACATTGTAGTGATATAAAATATAATTTTATTTAAGTTCATATTTGGTTTAATGAGTTTTATTATTGCAAGAGCCGTATTTCATCGTACTAACCCAAATTCATATTTGAAAAGTCTTTTCCTTTTGCATTAATATTTGTGTTCTAAATTTTCTCAACTACATCTTCTTTTTATCATAAACTGAACATTTTATTAAAGCTTCTGCTCTCTATTTGTTAATATGCAGAATGAAACCAGGAATAGTTTTTTTATTGTTATTTTTTTTCCATGAAGTACTTTTTAATTATGTATCCTGTATGATTTAACTTTGAATTTTCTGCTCTTTCCACTTTACTACTCATTTAAAATTATATTATTTAAAATTATAATTATTTAAAATTATTATCTTTAAATTCACTGAAGTTTGTTTTTTGACTTATATCATTATACATTTATTGCATAAGTAGCATCACAAAAAGCTGAAAGTTCTGTTTGTATAGTAGATATTGTAACAGTTCATTGTTTTTTGCATCATTTATTTATGCATTTCCCTTTTATGTGGAAATATCTTTAGTATTTATCGTTTCAGATCAAAATAGTATTTTCTATCATCTTTTTCATAAATAAGTTTTATTTTATGCTTCATAAATGTATTTATTTACTGGGAAGTCTTATGCTTATTACTGAATATATCTGTGATCCTCTTGCTGCTGAATATTCTCATCTGATCCTGCCTTTGAAGGAGAATATGCAAATTTATTAGGCTATTTTCGTACAGATATTGTTGTTTTCACTGAATTAAATATTTCATTCCAAGATTAGAAATATCATGTGTTATATTTCAGATATTAAAATTTCTTCTTCAAAATTCAAATCCTTTTAAGTTTTTGAGTTATTCTATTATTTAAATGGACAAAATCTATAGTTTTTACCATAAAGCTATTCTATTTGTGTAATTAAAATGCCTTCTTTTTATATTTACAAACTAAAGTATAATATCTTTTGGCTTTAAAGAAAAAAGGTTCATTCATGTTACAGTTATATAATAATTCATTCCTCAACAAAATAATGTTATCTAATTCTTTTCTACTTATTTTAATCTGATAAAATCATCAGCTTTGAATATAGTTCTTATTTTTTCCTGTTAGTCTACAATATCACGACTTTTGAAAAGGATATGATCAAAATGCAAATTTGCTAAAAATAATAATGAATAAATAAATAAATATGGGATTATTCAAAAGCTTCTTTAGATGTTATCCGTAAGAAAGTTTAGGTTATAAAAACATTGGAAAGCAATTAAAAATTGAAATTTTAAAAGTCATAAACATTAAATGTAAAAAAATAGTTCAGAAAGTTTGCACATATTAAAAATAAATGTAATTCATATTAATTTGACTTTTTCCAATTTCAGAGAAAAGTGTTTTTACTGTAAACGTTTTTTTTATAAGTGTCTGAAAGTTACTGTCTATGTAGATTGATTATGTTTTCCTGTGCTAGAGAATAGCTGATTGAGTGGTTGAAAAATTTTGACTTCTATAATAATTTTTTGAGAAAACAGTAAATTAATTTGATTAATTAATTTATATGAACATGCTATTTTCATTAGTATCATTTCTATGATGTTACATGAATTACATTAGTTATCACAGAATCATATTTAATGTTTTATCACTGGACTTCAATGGCAATTTAAACATGCATATTCAATAACATGTCCTCCTTTTCATTTTCTTGTAACAAAGCAAAAATAGCAGCATTTTGGTTTGCAAATTCTTTGTTATTTTTGATTGTAAAATATATTGAGTATTCATTTGTTAATTTTAATTTAGATTGGATATTATCCATCAAGATATATATTTATATTAGAATCTAGGGCCATGTTCCAAATAGGATATTAGAAAATATGAAATAGCTAGTCATCTCTAATGCTATTTTTATTTTACCATCTCTTGATTATCATAATCAATCATAAGTGTTGTCTTTCTAAATTTATTTAAAAGCTACTTGAAGCAAATAGCATTCTTTAAATGCATCACATCTTTCATTTTCTGAAATCATTTCATAGAATATAGTTGCTGGTTACATATGCAAGGAATTTGTGGAAAATTATTTAAGGAATGATAAAACAACTAAGAATGAATGCAAAATCCAAAGATTAAATGTTTTCAGTGTGGCATATTGTATACTATTTTATTTCTACCATTGTTGATTGTTTATAAACGGGTTTGCAGTCTCCCCCCCCCCTAAAAAAGGGGGTGCAAAACGTAAGTGAAATGTGTAAATCTTGGAAGTGGGAAGCTGTGTTTTACGAGATTTGCAACAGAACTTTCCTTATATAAGTGGTGACATCAATTTTTATGGTAATATAGTGTGAATTTCTGTTCATAAGATTTGCATGTGCCCATTCTGCCTTCAAAAATAACCTGTCTTTAAATTCAGATGGTCCCTGCTAGCTAGTTTGTCAGATGGATATTTCAAATGGCAGTGGTGAAGCATATTTCCTTTGAATGTTGCTGTAGTAGCCTGTCTGCGAAAATACCTGTTGCCTGAACATCTGATATTTATTATCCCTTTCTTCCAAGTGCAAGTACTCCAGTTATTGTTATTGATTATGTAGAAGGATATGTGGTTTAAGGGTGCTGTATACACGCCACGTACAATTTTCAAACATAATGTTATCCTATGGAGAAATATTTTAAGTCTATTAAGTTTACTATTGCGGTTTCTTTCTCAACTGCAATCAGTGGAAGGAATAAAAACACAGGCTTCTGCCAAAGGAATTTTTTCTTGGACTTCACAAAGTATTTTTAAATACTTATTAAAAGTTGCAAAACTTCAACTTCGCACATTTAAATAATTCTATAAAAAATTTTATCGTAAATAAAATAAAAATAGCAAAATAGCAGCATCAGTATTGGTATCTTCTTTCCGATGCATTTTTTTTTTTTAAATGTGAAAAAGCAGTATTTTAGTCCTAAAATTGGAAAATAATTTGCACTCCCCTCCAATGCTCCTTTAACCCCTCCCATTCGCAGAGGAATACACTATAAACCCACCCTTTACAATCTGATTTATTATCTGGTCTTCACTAGGTCTTAAAATCTCCCCCTCAGCATTACCTTCTTTCCGCCTTTCTTTCTTTTTATTTTGTTTACCATCACAGCTGTGGTCTTCACAATCCATACTTGTTTCTGCGAATGCTATCGCATTCTTGGAAACAAATTTAGTAGACTATTTTTAAGTATATGATTATATCTATCTGTAAATTTGCAAATCGTTTATTTTTCTTGCTCACATGTTTGTAATATTGAGGGGAAATTAACGAAATATGGATTATCAAAGAAAAAAAAATAGCAATAAAAGCAAAAAAAATTCCCATTCGGGAAATTAAGCAAAGATGGAACAACAATTGTAAATAAAAACCATAAGTATTATTTTCAAGTGCAGGGCCAGCTTCATATTACACAAAGATGCTTTTGTGTACTTGCAATGCGGATGGAGAAGGGGGAAAAAACAGAGAAAATAATTCATGGTCCAATATTTTGGCAGCAAAAAGTGGAGAAAAAATTGACCTTCTTTTATTTTGACTGTTTGTTGCCAGAACTTGTTGATCCCAGATATTCGAGATCGATGAAAATTCGGGATCCTTCTGCTATTATAGAGGCCCAAAAGAAAAAAAAGGAGAAAACACAATAAGAATGTTTCTGAAGCTTTTTGTTCTCTGGTCACTTTTATAACTGTACTTTTTTTGTATATAATTCGTTGCTATTTTGCCTACATTTTTTTTTATCAATGTTTTATATATTTGATATTGCACATAGCATTTATCTTATTTATATATTTTGCAATAAATGATAATAAATTTTATTCTAAATGGAAAAGTAATATTGATTTTATCAGAAAAAATAATTACAGGAATTAAATTCATTTAAAGTGTGGTAAGATATAAGAAAATCTATATTCTCTTTTATTTAGTAATATTTGAATATTCTCATATTTCTGAATGAATTTTCTTTAAAATCGCTATAATCTTTTCTCATAAAAGGAAATGTATGTGTATGTATGTATGTATATTACATTTGTTCACTAAGCAATATCTTTATCAAAAAATTTTTTTAAAAAACGTGTAAAATCTTTTTGCTTGCTTGTTAACGATTAATACAATTTAATAGCTTTATTTTATGTTTCTGGTTGTGATTTTGCTAATATTTATCAAGTTACGAGCAAATCCGTGCAAGTACTGCTAATTATGTTAGTGGTTTGGGAGCTATTTTAGAAATCTTAAATAAAGCTTTCGGTGAAATGTTCATGCATCGTTATCATTAGATGAAAATTTCAACAGCCACATGACAACAAAGTAATGTTTTTTTTTTTAAATCTATATTAACATTTCTGTACCAATATATTTTACTATTGATCTTTCCTCCTATTCATGTGTCTACATTGCTTATCTTTGGATAATGAGAAAATAATTGTTTAATGGAACAAGGAAATGCCCTTAATGTAATAAATTATTGGATGTATAAGAATCAATGCTAGTGAAATTAATTATATTAGATAAGAATATAATCTGTAATGTGCATAAACAATGATGAATGAGAAAGTTTTTGTATTAGTTGAACTTGTATTAGTTTTGTATTACTTTGTATTAGTTTTTAAATTAGTAGTAAATGTTGCATGTCTATCGAATTTGAAGTTAAATATACACGTATGAGTAAGCGATCAAAAGCAAGCTAGGTTAATTTTTGCAATCATAAATCTGGATTATAAAAATTATCTAAAACTAAGTTGATCACTGCTTTCATAAAAACTTTTTCTTATATGGCAAAGAAATAATGTTTTTTAATGTGTATTGGCATTTGTGTTACAATATATTTTACAACTATTTTTCTTCCAATATATAAGTAATCATAATTTCTATTTTCTTATATAAGTAATCATAATTTCTATTTTGAACGGAGCAACATTTCTACCAAGTTTTTTAATTGAATCTCACTAAACATTTTTTTTAAATTTTAATTACTTACAAATTTTAAAAAAATGGCTGATAAGCCTTCAGGAATGCGAAACAGTTTTGACTTATTCCAGATGGTAGAGAAATGTTTACAGTCACTTTACTCTTTTCTTTGTTAAATACAGGTGACCATACTATACATATTGTAAAATATTAAGAAAAGAACGCTATAGAAATTAGATTTAGTTTTTTTTAAAAATTGTAATCCTTTTTTATATTTTCAGATTATTTTTTTATATATAAGTAAAAATTATTACAAAGCCAAGATGAATTTTCAGATTGAAATATTCCAGAATTCTGATACGAAATGCTGGCTAAGCGGATGAATGGTGATATTGGCAAAATCCAATAAATAAATAAAACAAAAGAAAAGAAAAAATCATTCAATTAATGGTTTAAAAATTTCGAAAACTAGGAGACACTTAATCTAATATATGCATTTTACAATTTAATTTATTATTTATTTCTTCCAATTTATGCACATTATCATATTAAGTTGGTTATATCCCGCATTTAAAAAAGCTAATTAATAGAATTTATCCTAACATTATTTTCAAAATAACTATATTTATTTTTTCTTTTTAATATGGTACAAATGAGTCATTTAATTAAAATTTAGGATATTCTCTTTTTTGAGAAAATAAGGCAGAAATTAGGAACATCCCAGCTACACAGAAACACCAGGTCATATGAAATATGTCACATGAGTTGAAAAATTCACCTTAATTTTGTTCGTTTTCTTCATCATTTAAGCTTATTTAATATTTTTTTAAATAAATAATTTGCTTATAAAATTTTTAAATAAATAATTTGCTTATGAAGTCGTGTCAAACGAAATACTATAAATATTAAATTGTTCAATTACTCCTTCTAAATTTCAGGATTCTCTAATATTAATTAACATAATTATGAAGAGCAATTAAATGTCGCAAAATCGAAGTACTTCAATAATTAATCAGTGCTGAGTTCTGTGTTCCAAGAGTCCTTCTAACATTCACGCTGCCCTCGGTACGATTTTCTGTGCAAGCAGAGAAAATCTAAAATATCCAACTCAAAGAGTATCTTTTCCAAACAAGTTTGGGGGCTCATTAACCCCTCTTGTGATGTACAAAGGGAAAAAGTGTAAGGGAAAGTTTTATTGGGGCCAGTTCGGTGGGTCGGTTGACCTTCTGAGTGTCACACTCTTCACACAGCAATATCTCCTGGGGACTAGGAATTCTTTTTTTGTTGGGTGTTATTCGGCTTGTCAATCAAACCTTTTAAGCCTCTTTCGTCATTAGTTTGCTCACCGCCTTATCCCCCCCCATCGATAGGTGGCGCTTTCGTCGACATCGGGTTTCTTTCTCTGTATATGGCACTCTTAAGAGGATGGAACTATAGCACTCATAATTTTGGTCATGCCTTTTCTGAAATGTCACATATTCCAAATAATGGTTTAAATAGTTAAATTGATTAAAATGACCTTCATGTACATTGGATTCTTTTTGTAGTTGCAGTTGAAATAGTGTAAGAGATATTTCAATTGCATTTATGCATCATTATGAGATCCATAAATGATCTCAATAAAGAATGATTTTTTTATAGCTACTAATCTCTTTAATTACAGATTTTTACTCCTAATTACATACATTTTATTTTGGACATGTAATTATTTGTTTATTTTTTCTTCCATAAAAGATTTCAAAAGAGTACTTGGAATATATAATATACTTTATTCTTTTAAAATAATTGCTACTTTAGCTTGAATATAAATTTAGTTTTCAAAAATTCAGTAATTCTATGTATGAAACTGACATGTCATTTTAGTACAAAGGTTTAAGATAAACACAAAGTCTTAGAATCAATGACAGAATATATCCCTATCTTTCTCGTTCTGTTAAGGACATTATGCAACTCTGGCTTTGTCTTCTCATTTTATTTTTTTAGCATTTTTTTACAATATGAATAATATTGTGAAACATGATTTTCTAATTTTTTTTAATGTTGAAATTTAGCTTTGATATGTAACTTAATACTCTGATACTCTGTTAGAAATGTTACCTTAGATATCATTACAAATATTATTCTTGATTGAAGATTTTTTTTAAAATAGTTTATGAACTCCATATTAAGAGAGAATATCTTAAAAGATTTCATTTAAATTAATAAGAAGTTAAATTTCTGTAATTTTAATATATTTATTCTTGCTTCTTATTTGCAATAGTTTTACGGGATTTGTTTAATTGATTAAATTAATCCTGATTGTGCAAGTTCCTTTTTTTTTAAACAAATCTGAGAATTTGTTTTAATCATGTTTTGATATAGAATATCTATTACCAGTATTTTTTTTTTTCAAAATCATCTAGTATCTATATACACTGAAGTGCCAGAAAAACTGGTACACCAATTTAATATCATGTAGAGGCCCCATAAACATGTGAAGTGCTGCATCACGGCCTGGCATGGATTCAACTCATTTATGAAGATATTCTGTAGACAGTTCACACCATGATTCTTGCTGGGCAATCGACAAAGCCATGAGAGTGTGAGGTGGTGGAGATCTTCTAAACATAGTGCGTTGCAAAACATCCCAAATATGCTCGATAATGTTCATGTCAGGGGAATTAGGGGGCCAAGAGAAGGAACAAAATTCTAAAGAATGCTCCTCAAGCTACTCGATAGCTACTGTAGACTTGTGAAGTAGCGCTATCCTGTTGGACGGAACTGTCCATGTCCTTTGGAATACAAACAGGGCATGAATAGATGCAGGGGGAGGGGGTCAGAAAGAATGTTAACATAACACTGACTTGGTCAGTGGTACATTACATCAGTTATCAGTATCACTCGTAGCAGTGATACGTGTCTAGACTTATCAATGGTCCCATTTCATACCAACTGAACACACCTCATACCATCACAGAGCCTTCATCAGCTTGAACAGTTGTAGGTATGAATGATCCAGGGATTCATGGGGTTTTCTCCATACCCGTAAACGGCCATCCACCCAATACAATTGGAAACGAGACTCATCAGACCAGACAACGTTTTACCAATCATTAAGAGTCTAATGAATGGTGTTGGCAAGCCCAGGCAAGGCGCAGAGCTTTGTACCTCTCAGTGATATATGAGATGGTCTGCGGCTGCGAAAGCCCATATCAATTAGGATACATTGCAGAGTGTGTACGCTGACACTTGTTGATGGGCCTGCATTCAAATCCACAGCAATTTGTGGAAGTGTTGAACGTCTATCTTGTGTAACGATTCTTTTCGACCCACAATGATCCCATTCTGTCAAGGTCTTTTCCCGAGAGCACCGCTTTTGGATATTTGAAGTTTTACCAGAAATCCGATATTTGCGGTACACCCTTAAAATGGTAGTGCTCGAAAATCCAAATTTCATCACAACTTCAGAAATGTTATGCCTCATCTCTCGTACGCCAACGATTTTTCCCCTTTAAAAATCACTTAAAACTCAATAATTTGCTATTGTAACAGTAAAGAATAGATGTAATAGTCTCCTCACACACCTGTTGTCTTATATATGCACTGTCGACCGTGTCGCTTTACACTGACTGGTTGAAAACCTTCAGTATTTGTATATGATCTTCTAAACCAGTTTTTCTGGCTCTTCAGTGTATATAAAATGCTAATATGCATGTCAAAAAAAATCTCACTTGTTACTTATTGTCAGATGGCAGCAATAAAATAAAATTAAAGTATCTAACAAATGTTTCAAACTGCTTCATTAAAGGCTTTTTTACTTAATTAATTAATGGAACTGCAAAATATTATTAGAATATGTAAAAGATATCAAGGTGTTAGAAACAAGCATCAAACAAAGATTAATCGAGAGTAAAAATAGATTTAACTGTCATTAGGTGGCTAATTGCTGTGACTTAATGGTAACTGATGTTTGCATTTTCCAAAACTATTATTGCACGAAAATAATTTTTACAGTATCTTAAAATTCAAAAAATCACCTTTCTGATAATATTAATTCTCTCTCTCTCTCTCTCTCTTTCTTTTTTAGAATAAACATGTACTGATTAATCTTATTATTATGCTATTACCCTATTCATCTGTGTTAAGTTCAGAAGTCAAAAATCTTGAGTTCAAGAACTTCTTGGCACTCTCTTCAAATTGATATATATATATATTCTTTATTTTCATTCCTTTTTTTTTTCTTCCAAATTTACTTTAGTTTCAAACTAAAATAATGTTATAGTGAAAAGTTGTTCCTTCAAAACTCATTCAATTATATACTTTCGCCAGTGTTAAAATTTATATTAAATAATTGTTTTCATTTTCATTTCTGCTTTATTTTTTTGTCATATATGGATTTTTCAATTTGAATCTCAATAATTTGTAATTAGATTCATTCTATTAAATTAATATCTTTTAGGATTTTCTGATTTACTAAGTGTATCTTTTTGTAAGATAGCATCAAATAAATTGTATTCATTGTATCAGATAGAATTCAATTAATAGTATGTCTGTTTTTGCTCTGAATTATTCATTTCATTGCAATTTACTATTAGTCTATAAATTATGTTTTTTATTCAAAGCTTTGTTTTATATGGTGATCAGTGCAGTTATAAATGTATTAAATATTGCAAAATCTACATCATGTCAAGCATGCAGATTTTTTTTTTTTTTCAAAATTAAAAATGAATGCATTAAAGGAAAATTGAAAACTTCCTTTAAATATAAATTTTTAAATAGCAGTTGCTATACTTTTTTAATGTTTTTAAGAATTAAAGAAAATAGCTTATTCTTTTGTTATTTTTTAGTCCTATTACTTCAAATAAATGTACTAATTATATAATATTCAGGATTATTTGTACAAATGCCCTAAAATAAAAGAACATGTTTTGTATATTTTTAGAGAAATTTAATTTTTTAATTTTTATCTGAAGTAAATTAACTGATTGAATACCCAAATAATAAGAGCATCATTGCTAGAAAATGCAAAAATAATAATAATAATAATATGTGTATCTTTGAAAATATTAAAATCTCTCCTACTAAAACTATAAAAATAAGACAAGAAAAAAACCTTATTTTTATTTATTTTTTAGAACTATTTCTATTATTATCCATATTCCTCAGTCTTAATTTGTTTTGTATCGTTTACTTTCTCATAAAATAAAATTAGTACCAATCAAAATATGGATTGAATTATTTATTTACCTTAATGTAATTGTTAATAATTTTTTTTTTTTTTTTTTACAGAAAATTCCTTTTGCTGGGCAATCTGATCAACCTTCTGACTTCCGCACCCTCTTGTTATCAAAATGCATAAGAGGATTTGATGAGAAATTCAGTAATTTTAAACAAGAGAATCAAGTATGTGAAATATAAATTTTAATTTCTCCCTTATTAGTTAGTTTGATCCTGTATTTCTCTATGATGTTTTTCACTTGTGATTAATTCACTTAAATTTAAATATTGTAAATGATTAATGTCATTGCTTTCATTTTTATTTGGTTTAATTTCTGAACTCTTAATCATTTCTACTATCAAACATATTTTAAACAGTCAGTAATCCTCTAGAAAATTTATGAAAAAAAGAGACTAGAAATATGAATTATTTCCATATTACTTAATAAATTTTTGGTTGTTTATTTTAATTTTTGTTATCTATCTTTAGGATCTTCAATCTCAATATAATGAAGAAAGGATTAAATTGAAGGCTAGGTGGTTAGGAAACATGAGGTATTGCATTAACCTTCTGTATTTTAAATTTCTATTGTGGTTGAAAAACAAATTTCCTCTTCATTAAGCTATAAAAAAAATTCTAGTTGAATTATTTTTGTATGTATGATTTCTGTTTTAAGTAAATATACTATTGCAATTTTAAACAGATTAAATGTGCACATTTCAAATGTTTTCCTTTGAGTTTTAAAATATTTAATGTATTATCTTTGAAATATGAGAGTAAATGGAATCTGCAACTGTGAATTAGTAAAAATTTCTCATTCTTGTCTTAAAATAATTTTATTTATTTGTTTTCACTCTGATCAGTTAAATGAATTTATTGTGAATATAATGAATCAAGAAATTTTTTTGAAATTGTCTTATCAAATGTTGAACTGATTTTATTGACAGGTTTATGGGAGAGCTGTATAAATTCAATATGATCCAAACTTCTGTAATTCTGAGTTGTGCAGATATTCTTCTTAAACAAGAGGATGAAGATTCTTTAGAATGTTTCTGCTGGATAATAAAGACTGCAGGAAAGGAATTGGAAAACTGCAAGGATTTACCTGAAGGAAACCCAGTATGTTTCAATTTTCTATTGTTTAAACTAGTTTGTTGAATGTGAAAAAAAAATTAGAAAGATATTTATGTAATGAAATCGCTTTGGTGAAAGTTGATGTTGTTGAAGAAAGATTAAAAGGGCCATGTGTTATAATCTGAGAATGACAGTAGCAAAACTTTGAAATTATAGATTTTAACTCAAAAATGGATAATGAAAAAAAAATGAAATCAAAGAATTTTTGTATAAAATTATCTTTTTACTTGGATAACTTAATTAAAAGCACTGAAATTCTACCAATAGGGGTAATTTTAAGATGACATTGTTGTAATAACTAATAAGAAATAATTCAAACAGAAAAAAATTATTATATACTTTTTTTCAGAATATCCTACTTTTATATAAATTTCTAATTAAATATAATATTTATTAATTGATATCTGTTTAAAACCGTATGATGACTATCAGAATCATGAGATTTGAATTTTAGAGATTCTGTTTTAATTATAAGTATATAATAACTGATCATTTCTTACATATTTGTAAATAATCAACATTTTTTAGACTTTTTTTTATTATCATGCAGTTTTTGAAATTTATTTACAAAATTTCTAGTCAATATGCTATCATTGTGCCTTGATGGTATAGGTATCAATCCTGTGACAAAAGGATGGCAAGTTCAGTGCTTGATTACATCAATGATCCACCATATATATGGACTTGATTCACATGAAATCAAACATTTCTTTCGTGTGATGTGAAATTTTGGAGTATGGATGTTGCCCTCATCAAATTCAAAATTTTGAAGTCTGTTTCAAAATAAAATTTTTATTGCTTTAAACCTAAATGTTAAACAAATTGAACTTGCAATTAAAAAGAAAGGCAGTAACTTCTGGATGACCACAGATTGATGGCCATAGCTCTAGCTTTCTTTATTCAAATGTATTTTTATTGTATACTAGTTGTCCTTGACAACCAGCTGGTTCGCCAGAAATATAAGTTATATTAAATTTTACTAAGATATCTAAGATGTGCTGTCATTCCGATAATTCTGTCAGATATCAAAGCCATATTTTTTAAGTGTTACATATGATTTCATCATAAAATTCATATTTCTGTTTAATCTGTTTATTGAATTTTTTTTTCATAAATTTGCAAAATTTCATAAAATTATTCAATTGAAATTTCTCTGATTCATCATCATATTTTATTTCAATCAATAAATATATTTCTGGAAACCATTATGAAATCTAAATTTTATGCAATCCTTTGTTCCTACATATCATATTCAGTAAAATTTATCTTGACATTTTAATCGTCTACAATCCAGTCTGACCGAGTTACAAAGCTTTAAATATGATTGCTTTAATGCAATCAACAATTTCGTTATTTTAGATGGTTGGTTTTGAGGACAATCCAAGTAATGATTGGCATATTTTCTTCAAAACGGTCAATGGAATGGTCAAGTCTAGAATCATGCATTTTTATAGAAAAATTTCATTCAAATTTTAATAACTAAATCCGTTTTAATTGCAAAAGCATGAAATTTTTTAAATTTAAATTATTATGCACTCAAGAATATTTCATTAAATACAACTGAACAAAGGGTCTGTATACGAATGTGTAATTCATCAGAAATTTATTGATTCAAGATACATAAAAATATAATTATTTATTCCAATTAGTTAATTTTTTTATTAGATGTATAATATCACAGAAAACTCCTACTTGTGCATATTTTTTAATAAAAATATCACATTTCTTTTTTATTCCATATCATACAAACACAAGCTTTCACATACACTTTCATACAAACACATATACTTTCCCATTTGTAGTTTGCAGTAAGAATTAACGTAATCTTCTAGTTTACTTTTTTGTCAACATGATGGCTACATGATGATAAAAACTAATTTTTCTCACATATTCATAGCATGCTCATGGAGGCCAAATTTTATTTTCATTTTGCTTGAAATAAATTGTTAGAGAATATTTAAATCTTGTTTAAAACTTAATTTATAGTTTAAAACATAGAAGTGCTGTAATATTTTCAAAAAGTGCACATTCCGCTTTCCAGAGTATATATGGGCAAAGTTTGGTAGCTCTAGGTCTGGTCTGACTTGTAGAGTGATAGCACACATATATTCATCTTTGTAAAGATACAGATAAGAATAAGTATGCATCATGTACTTGATTTTTTTCAATGAATGTGTGCATTCAAAATAACAAATTTTTTGTGATTAATTTACTACAAGAATATTTTATTCCTTTTTGCAGGTAGATAAATATTTTGCTCAAATTCAAAAGATTGTTGACAGTCGATTGACTAGTACAAGAATACGGTTTTTGCTTCAAGACATCATCGATTTAAGAGAGGTAAAACTTTGAATTTCTAGTTATGATTTATAAATCAACTATATTCTCAAATTATTTCAAAAAGTAGTAGAAATCTGAAAAATTCAATTGAGAAAAAAAGTTAACTTTCTACCTACGCTTGTTTCTTTTTTTTTTTTTTTTTTTTGCATTAGAGTAATTGGATTCCAAGAAGAGCCGAGAATAGGCCAAGAACTATTGATGAAATACGTAAAGAAGCGGCCTTGGAAGCCCAAAAACAAATGCAAATGTATCATAAAATGATAGCTAGTAATGCAGCTGCTTGTAATGACCAAGTTAATACAACTTGTATGTATCTGGTTTTATTATTATTTTGTTGTTTAATTGCATATTTTGATTATTTATGTTATAAGAAAGTCAAATAATTTTTCTTTACAGGCCACAACTCTTGCTTTTGCGATCATGAAAGTGATAATCCATCAGGAAGCACAAAAGTTAACTGTTCTGTTTCAAACACCTCCGAATTAGAGCCAGTATGTTTATGCATTTGTTTTATCTGATTTAACTTACATAGATAATTCGCGAACTTCAACTGTGTGTGTGCACGTGCGGGCATGCATGTGTATGTGTGTGTTTTAAGCATCCTTGCTTAATAAAAATTAATTGGTTTTGTTTAATAGTAGAATAGTCATATATGGATTTATTATCTAAAGTATATATGTATTTATGTTCTAGATATCAATTAATATCTAGAATTAATTAATTGTTAGATATTAACTTTGTAGGCTTAATCATTCATTTATATCTTAGGTACAAATTTAACTGTTAATTCATTGATCATCTTGGAATGAAAAATTGTGATCTGTAACACTACAATAGCTACATTTTAATGTGAAAAAGAAATTTCATATCTTTTTGCTTTTAAATTATGGCATAATTAGATAAATTTAAAAAAAAGTGTTTGAAATTAAAAAATATGTACATATCTTTCTTTTTTTTAAAATAAAAAAATAAAACAACAAATTTCAGTAATAGGGAGATAGAATTGAAAAGAATGTTTTCATATATAATTGCAAGCCATTACTGCATGAGTAGAATTTAAAAAGATTTTCATATATTTTTATTGAAAATTGCTTTCTATATACTTAAACAAAATTGTTTAATAGTAACTAATTTCTTTTAATTAGATGAACATATATCGATCTTATCATTTTGGGTAATAAAGTGAAACTCAAGATATATTTATGACTGCTCTTAATACCTTAACTTCTGCAAACTCATATGCAATTTCAAATAATCATTTTACATTAATAATCAGTCCTATTTTTAGGTATATTTTAGATTTAATACAAACAAGAATAGTTCTGTTAATGGAAAAATTTTCTATTGCAGCCTATGGAAATAAAAAATCTTTTACTTGCTCGTGGATGGAAAGGAAAAAAGAAAAATTACAATAAAAGAAAATCTCAGAACACTAGAAATCAACCAGAAAATAGAAATGAGCCTGCAAGCAGGTAAAAATGATATGTCTAGTTGTTGAATCTGTGTTATCTTTGTATTATACTCAATCCCATTCTTAATATTCTTTTTTTTTTTTAAATCTTTTTTAGTTCTTCCAGAAATGAGCTTTGACCTTTTGATGAGAGAATATCCATCATTGCATTCTTCTATACTGATTGAATCCTAGTCAACCTTTTCAGTTGCATATTAAGTGTAAAAAATTTAAATGACATCATTTAAAATTGTCATTTGTTTTTCTTTTAAAATTTTTTAAATGATGTTACCTACATTCTGAAGTTGATTATGGAACTTGTCAGTTATGTCAATCTATGATTAAAAGAAAAAGCATAATTATTTGTATTATGCTGTGTTTTAATCAAAGGTATAAAAACTTATTTTTATTATTACTTTATTATTAAATATGACCTGTAAATTTTTGTTTAATTTCTATAAAAAGAAAAGAATTTGGCATGTTTGAATGCCTTTGTTTCATTTTGAAATTGCTGAAATTTGTAAAAAAAACTGAAATAAAGTTATATTAAATATGCTGTCCAGATTTTGTGTCATTTCCATATATTTAAAAACAGATTAAATAAAATAGAGGTGTTAATCTTGATTCAGGCTTAATTATAAAGATATTTTCTTACTATTTATTCCTTCTGATTTCCTCTTTCCCGATTAGTTAATATTATTTTCTAAATTTTCCTTTTTAGAAAAATAAGATCGTTTTATGTTGGTATACCTTACTCTGTTTTTTTTTTTTTTTTTTAACTGTACAAGTGCCCAAGATTGCCCCAAATTCAATATTGATTTATCCAAAGAACTGTCTATTAAGTAGTTTTGGTGCATATTAAATCCATGGGACCAAATATCCTACTGCTGATATATACATATTCTACTATTGATGTACTCATACAAAGCTCAGAAATCTGGTTGAGAAATGTCAGATGCTGTGCTTAACATCTGTCTTTTCAAAATTACAAGATCTATCACAAAATAGTTCTCATTTATTTCAAAAGATTATGCAAAGATAATAAAACTAAATTTTTAACTGTACATAATTTTACAAATATCTACAAGTTACCTCAAGATAATCTTATATCTTTAAATGAGCAATTCTTGTACATATATTTATTTCATGTATCGTGGAAACGGCTCTTACGAATTGGATCAAATTTTATATTTAGGTAAGGTTTTGCTTTTTAAGTTTATCTATATGGGTGTCTTTCTTGAAAAAACGCGATTTCATGTGCACACACCAAAAAAAAACGCGCACACACACACACATTTTTTTATAATTAACTTTAAAGTCCAAAAGATGGCGCTACCAATCCAAGCAGACATCCAAAAAAAAATTTGTATGACCAACTATTAAAAGGCCAAGAGATGGCGCTACTAGTCCAAACAGACATGGTGTCTTTCCCGAAAAAACTCTACGCACACGCACTATTTACACGCACAATATATATATAAAATTACTATTGGAATAAGTTTATTCAAATTATTTCGTTTGTGCAAGCCGTGCAGTATAGTGGGCAGAACAACATGGTTAACCATTTTATTGTAGGTCCTCGTGTTCGAGTCCCGATTTTTGCTTTATTTTTCACTTATGTATTTATATTTAATATTTTTTTGCTTTTTAAATCTATCTGTATAAGTGTCTTTTCTGAAGAAAGAAAAAAAAACGCGATTTTACACACACACATACAAAAAAAAGAACATTTTTTTTAAAAAAAATATAAATAACGATTAGAACCTTTTTCTATTTGCTCTCATGCCGACAATGTCATATAATGCCATTTTGGACTCGATTTCATCATGGTTGAGTTGCGAAGTTCAAAAATATAAGTAATAATCAATGAACTGTAATACTGTTACTCTAATACAGCGGATTGTTTCGAATAACGTGTTTAACTAAGTGCATTCATGATTTCTTTATTTAAATAACCAGTTTCTATGTAGGCAAGATTGAAAAAGATTCATATGTTATCAGTATGTGATTCGTGTCTAACTATTGTCCAAAAAAAATACGGTTTTGCAAAAAGAAAAACCTACCAAACTGAGCTCGGCCTTCTTGGTACTAATTTTAATTAACAGTAATAAATTTGACCATGGAAGTTTTTCTTCGAATTATAATGTTCTGTAAGATTTAAAAAAAGAATTTACTAGAAAAAAATTTTGTGAAAGAAGATAGTTGTAATAAAGCTTAAATAAAATTAAAGAGATATGTGCTCAATATATTCTTTACTTACAATGAGTGCGAAAATTGAGTGTACATCCCTTTATTTTTTAATGTAAAAATGCATAGCATTTTATTCTGCTTTGTGCTTAGTATTTATTTGCAAAACTGCATTACACCTTAACAAAGAAAAAATAAAGCAAAAGAATCGAGAATATTTAAATTAATAATTTTTTTATGTTGACATTTTTAATTGTCTTAGAAAAATTAATAGATATTTTGTTGTATATTTTTTAATATTTGTTTTTGATTTTCAGAATTTTTTTTTTTTTTTTTTTTTCACCATTCCACTCGCAAAATTATTTTTCCCTTTTTCTTCCTAATTAATTACTAAATAATCAATTATTTATTAATTATATATAATTAAAAATATCAAAATAATTTCCTGTGAAATCACCATCTGGAGTTCGGGATGAAATATGTGATTTTATTTTAAAACTACGCTTATTTAAGAAATTTAGTTGTATGCTTTTAGGTCATATAATGGAAAACACATATTTTTGAAAAGTATTGTGGCCGAAGACACTGAATTTTTAAACCGCTTTTATTCCATCCCGGGTGGCATAATTTATGTACAAGCAGAAAGCTACGAGATACGTCAATCTACAGCACGACACAAGAGCGTGAAGAGAACGAAATAGTTTTCTATGGCCATTATATACCATGAGATTCTGATAGGGATTTCTTTATACGTGTTGCTTTAGGTAAAGGAATTAATTATAGGGATCTTTTAAAAGGATTTGTTTAGACTGACAAATTTTTATCCCTTTGCTCGGAGCATGAGAACTGCTGCTTTAAGCATTTTTATAGAGTTTCTATTACATTAATTGAATAAAAAGGGTGGAATTGGATCAGGAAATAAGAGAAGATTTTAGATCTAAGTTAATATGGACTGATTTAAGATAAAACTTTGGAAATTTAATTAAAGTTTACTTTAGATTTAAAAATATCGTTATGTGTGCTACAATGAAAACTCGTAATTAATTAAAACTCGAATTTATTAGGTAAAACGCGGTTTAACTGACAGCATTAGGGAGGACACGAATTGACTAGGGAAAACGCGTTCTAACTAACAGTGCTAGGAAGGACCCGTTTTATTAGTTTTTTGACTGATTTGTTAGACAATATTATTTGCATCTCTCCAAAATTAATGCATTGAACTATACTTAGTAAAACAGCTTCTGAGGAAAAAAACCTATCACTGAAGAAAAAAATATTTTATTATCTACTTTTTAAAATCTTCCGGGAGGCACCTCGTAATTGAGGATGAGAAGTTTCCGACATAGTGATTGGTTCCCGCCACCCTTGTGGGTACACGAAAAGATGGGTGCCTGGCTCTTCCCATCGATACACGTCCCTACCACAGGGACGTGTTGTACCTGGGCTGGTGATGGCCTTAGGACTCAATCACAGTTCCCACCACTGTTGCTGCAGCGGCAATCCGGTCATTTAGTTTTTATCCGTGTGCCTTCGGGTGAGTCAGAGAGTCAGTCTATGACTATGACTTTACTTTTTAAATTCCATTTTAATGTTACTTTTTTATTTATACTGTATTATACTTATTAATTTTTATTATTACTCAAGCAACAAATCTAGATTCATGCTGTTTTAACTGGAAAAAACTCAAAATAACTAGAGAAAACCAGTTCTCTCTATCTCTGTTAGTTTGAACGCGTTTTCCCTAGTTAATTCGGGCTCTCCTTAGTGCTGTCAATTAAACGCGATTCGCCTTTTGACTGATTTCGGATTTTCGCTGTAACATATATATTGAATAAATCTAAATACTTCATTTTGACACATAATAATAAAAATTAATATCATTAAAATTATATTTTCAATAGCTTTTTTTGAATATACAGTCCCATGCGAGAACCAAACCATCTCAGACTACATAAAACGACGCTCAGGGCAAATATCAAAACAGCGCCCCATCCCAGTCTAACTACCGTGTTTGTATTACCTCCGTACCAACTCCAAAAAAGAAAACTTTAAGCCTCTTGGAAGTTCAAGTGCCGACTAAGTTATTATGTGTAAAGCATTTTTGAACTAACATGTCTCATTTAATTATTTATAAACTATTCACTGTTTATGAAAACTAAGTAATATAGCAGTTACAAAAGCAATTATTAACAAAAAAATATAGTTAAATCATATAAAAGCCTTGAAACTGTATTTTAAAACATAATGACTAATAAACTGAAATGTTCATTGTTTGTGTTTATTTCAGAGACATCCCCTCCCTCCAAAAAGAAGAAGTATCCGCACCAGAGACCCTCTGTAAACTTGTTTTCAGCTCTAATCAATAGAATGCATAACAATTTTATATAATTCAAATATATCACCATCTTCCTATAAATATCTTCCAAAATTCTGAATTAAATATTTTAATGGTTTAAACTATTAATATATGAAATATTTTCTGAAAAATGATTGTAAAATTTCATAAAAAAAAATTATTTAAAGCGTTAAAAAAATTTTTTAAGCATTTTTATGATGTATTATGATGTTTAATGAAATAGACTTCTGTATTTAATGCTTAATATACAGTTCTATCAATGCTAAAAAAGGAAATTTATCTTGTCTGTTCTGTTTGCTGCTGCATTAGACCAAACTGTTAGAATTAAAGTTAACAAACTTGATACAAATATACTTTGGAGAATGGTAGCATCCACCTAAAGTAATTTTTCGACAATTGAATTAGTTGTAATTAATCAAAAATTAAGCGATATTTCGCTGATTAGAGATTTTGTGAAAATATTATCTTACACAAAGATAATTACCAAATACCTGATCTTATATCTTAAAACTCAAAATTTTTACAGCAAATTAAAATTTAAAAACGTTTTTTCAATAATATATTTAGTTTGCAATTTCCTTCCACTCCATTTTAACTTTTTTTTATTCTTCTTTGTAACAGTAATTTCATTTGTTGAACATACGTATTTTCTTGCTTCATCAAACCTTTTAAAAGTTTTTTTTCTCTCATTCTGCTGACCCCGCTGATGTGGTGTGGAAGTTTGGAGAGGGGAGGTGCCAGCTCAGGTGTCTTCCTCATCATATGATTCAAAATTACGAGGTCAGTCCAATAATAGCTCTCATGTTGCTTTTCCCTTTTGTTCACCCCACTGGTTTAGTGCGGAAGTTTGGAGAAGAAGGGTGCCAGCTCAGGTGTCGTCCTCATCATTTAACTGCGGTTCCAAATTGCGAGGTCAGTCCCAAAATATCCCTAGTGTTGCTTTAAAACGAGACGTTAATATAACTAAATTAAATTTTCTGTTGACAAAGGTCATTGTATTTCAGATAAATTAATTTAAATCAAGAATTTTACTTAATCCTTAAGCAATGTAAAAATAGCCAGTAATTTTATATTGTACGAATAATATATTCTTTTTCATAATTATTTGAAGTTTATATAAACATAAATTTGTTAAAGTTTTACATAATTTCTGCTTTTTTTAACTATGCTTGCGCATTATTTGACGTAAAATAACTAACCAAACAACGTATCTGAAATCACTTAATTTCATTTAACTCCAGAACTGGTGTGAATTTCTTAACTTCATTTCCATTTATGCATATTTAGAGCCAAATTCTCCATTATTTTTTAATGCTTCATATTAATTCATTGTTTCCATTTAATTAGGAAGTAATATCCTTTTTTTCTAATAATTTTTAATAACAGTAAAAATTTTAATTATCATTCTTTCCTTATTTCTTATATTTCCAATGATCATGATATCGAATATTGAGTTATATTCTTTACTTTGACTTGATTATCAATTATCCGAATATTTGAAAAATGTGTGTGTGTGTGTGTGTGTGTGTGTGTGTGTGTGTGTGTGTGTGT
>JAPMOR010096484.1:1497676-1610914 GCA_026543865.1 Argiope aurantia | reverse complement strand
GTGTGTGTGTGTGTGTGTGTGTGTGTGTGTGTGTGTGTGTGTGTGTGCGTGTGTGTGTGCGCGCGTGCGTGCGTGCGTGCGTGTGTGTTTTAAAACTGAGGTCGAAGAGAGAGAAGACACTTTGAGTTTTTAGTTGACACTTTGAGTCAGCTTTTATTCCATCCCCGGATGGAATAAAAAAGTGCGGACAAAACACTTCCATTCACAACGCGGCACAAGTGAAAAAGCGCGTGAAATATTTATCCCCATGATTATATACTATGAGAATTTGATAGGGATTTTTTTACACGTGTCGATTTAGGTAAGAGAATTATAGGGATTTTTTAAAAAGATTGTGTTAGATCGGCAAATTTTTATCCCTTCACTTGGAATATGGGAATTTGTCGATGGCAGCAATTTTACACAGCATCTGTTGTATTAAATAAATGAAAAGATGGAATTGGATCAGGAAATAAGAGAATATTTTAGAATGAAGTTAACTAAGATAAAACTTTAGAAATTAATTAGGATTAAATTTAGATTTGAAAATATTATTACATGTATAAACTACGCATATCAAGGATATTTTGAAAATTTCGTATTTAAGTGCAAGATACTTCTTGGGGGGGGGGGGGGCAGGTTTGTTTGTTTGTTTGTTTTGTTGTTGTTTTTTAATATGAATTTACAACGAAATAAATTCATTTCAGCTCACAATGTGGTAAAAACGTCCAATAAACGTCTCATTTCTTTCTTTCTCTGTCCGTGCCTCTACCATTATTTTTTTTCTCTTATAATTTCTATGAAACTTTTATTATTTATAAAATTTAATCCCGATTCTCCTTATTCAGCTTAATTCATAGCAATTTTATGCAATTTATTCGGCATTTCAAAACATTAATTCTTATTCTTATTTTATTTATTGATAAATATTTTTGTTAACAGAAATGTGATACTTAGCTTTATTTATATCGTCGTATTTCACGTTTATCAAATACTACCCCGTGATGCGCTTATATCACGTAGAAATATTTCCTTCTTATTAAGGAAAATAGTACTTTCCAACATTCATGATTTTTTTGTCTGTGTCACAAATGATGATGGTGTGCGGAACTTAAAAAGGAACTTGAATGTAAGAATGTATCTAAACTAGTGATAAGATCTCGGTTTCGGAACCGGAGAGTTTGAGGTTTGAGAACCGATTCCATTTAAGAACCGCCGTTTAAGTGTGTCTGGTGCAAGTTAAATCCGTCGGGGCCAAATGTCTTATTGCTGGTGCTGTGCAGAAGCTTGGAGAAGGGGGTGACCGCTCAAATGCCGTCCTCATCATCTGCCGCGGTTCAAAATTATGAGGTCAGTCCCAAAATAGCCCTAACGTTGCTTTATTACCGGATGTTAATATAATTGAACCGAGAATTAATCTACATAACTGAATAAATAAAAAAATTGAAACAGGAAATACTTTTTATTAAATTCAAAAAATTTATTCCACAATTTTAAAACCTCTGGAGTTCAATGATTAGAAGGTAATTGAATCTTGTTAATTGGGGTAGCAACTCATATTTAGTTTCCTCCAAAAATATCATCGATTGGCATTTCCCCCCCCCAATATTTATTTATTTTTAACATTGAATATTACTTATTAATATGAGTTTTAAAACTTCGAAATAAAAATTTTACAATACTTTTTTTTCTCTCGATATTTTATGCAAATAATGGCTATCTCTAATTACATTATGCAAAATGATTTTGAAAAAAATAAGGGATTAAATGACGAAATAAATTTCACGTTTAAAGCATGTATATTTAATTTTGTGCTGTGAAGATTTGCAGTTTTAATGAAAGTGTTATCCAAATTGAAATATTCATTATTTTTTCTTTGTCTTCGGTCTAATATGTTTTAATATGTATTTAATTTCTGTAAATTTTATTGTTATTATTCTTACAATTACTCTTTCTCTTTAAAACATTGACAAAGTTGTGTAAACACAATTTTTAGCCAGGGTATGCAAATTCTTTCTTACTTTTTTTTTCTCTCTCATTTTTTAGTTCACTTGCTTTTTAACACTTTTATTAAACTTAACTAAATTTATATTTTTAAAGTTGAAATTTTGTGATCGATTTTTCATTCACTTAATAACGTGTTAGTTATGAAATATTTTATTATTGATTTCCGTTTACAGTTTTAAAATTTTTCGAAACTTATAAATACAGTGGTATCACCTAGTAGAAAGTATGAAAGGCAGTTATTTCAAATTAATAAGTAGTAATTGATTTTTAAGGATTTTGCTGTTTAATATGCTTATAAAAATTTCATGGCTTTGAAAAAAAGAATTAAATATATTTATCGCATATGCATATTTCAAATGCACTGTGAACGTAGGTTGCAGAGTAATATAAGCAATAAAGAAAGATAAGGTCGTCACTCATTTTTTTTTTTTTTTTTTGCCCTTTTTCCAAGGCACTAGGTGTATATTAACAGCAACAGAACCAATTCACGCATCATAGTCACATGATAAAAATGCGCTATAAAATTTATTTGTGTGGTCCCTCTCTTCTCGCGTTCGATCAGAGGTGTATCTCATATATGAGAATAAGGAACTTCCCAAGTGAGTACGTTAAGATGTGTGGGTTTGAGGTATTCTCATTTCCGTGATGGGTTGTAGCATGGTGATGTTCATTAAACAACTGCAACGTTGTGATGTTTCAGAGTTCCACGTTCTAACAAAGTGGTCACGAGCACTTCCACATCATAATTTGGAATAGCAATTATATTTGAAAGTGTAGAAAAAAATTAAATTAAATTGAACTAGTTTGGACGACAGCATAATGCTCTTACGTCATGAAATTTGGTATAATTGTTAGATTAGACTTTTAAAATATAATTATTAATATAAAATAATATTTAGATTATTTATAGAGTAAATAGAACTTTAATGGAGTTACATTGCACTTGCCTTTTACTATGGAGACTGATTTAATTAACTATTTTGATTAGTTATTTTTGAAAAAATCCAGAAATTTCACACTCATCGTAACTATTTAAGGCCGAAACAGGAATAATTTTGAGATTTTAATCCACCAGACTGATAACAGAGTTAGTGAATTCTCAGTCTTTTGACTGGAGGAAAATTGAAGGAATTATCTATTATAGGTTGTTTTCAACAGCTGGGCACAGCAGGATCATATGCTGACAACTGAAGTAACTCGTTAAAAATATGGGGTAATTTTTCGAAGAACTTAATTGATGTCCTTTTGATCAATTCCGAAACAGTTTCAATTTGGAGGTCGTCATGAAGTATTTTCCTTCTGACGTACCAGAGGAATTAACAATTTGTTCATTAGAACTCAACTTTAATGCACACCTCTGAATGACGGTCATTCAAATGCCCCGGTTGCTTAGATAGGATGGGAGTAACTCCTTTGTTTAACCCTCCTGTCGGCGGCGCTCAGATTGCTATACTTGCCGAAATTGGCACGTTTGAATAACAGGTTTATTCTTAAAAGTGTCAGGATTTTGACAAAGGGATTTCTTTCCCCTTTTGCGCTCAGTTCAGCTCTGCTGGGTCCGAGTCATTAGCCGACCATATGGTGTGAGTGGCAGGTGTTGCTTATCGCTGTCTTTCGATTTTTAAGAGCATTTCTCTTTTAGTGGTTAGGAAGAGAGTGACAGTAACATAGATTGAAAATGTAGAAAGTGTGATTGATTTTAGAGGTTTTTCGATTATTTCATTAAACACCGCATAAAATTTGCGTTAGGAATAAATTATTGTTATGTTTAACTTGATAAGTATCTAATTTTTATAAATTGAAAGTGTTCGTCTAATATTTTTTTTTTTTCATTGTAATGTTTCACAAATTTTTATTCCCCTCTTACTGTGAAATTATTTCTCGAAATTACGTACAAGCGATTTAACTCTTAAAAAAAATTTCGTTTGAGCGCATTGCCAATATATTTTAATATTTTAAAATGCGCATTTAAAATATTATTTGCGATAAATACCATCAAATTATAATTTTGCTTCTTCAGTATTTAGAAAACAATTATATAATTATGGAATTTCATATGATATTTCAATTTCCGATATATCAATTTTTAGTGCTTATCTGCATGATTAAAATTTTGAAATTAAATATATTTTACAATAATTCAATGCTGAAATAACTGTATTATGCAGCTGATGCATCTTATGACTGCAACACATAAAAGTAATTGTCAAAATATTTCTTTGTAATATCCATGATACAAATTTGGCCTGGAAAAATGACTTAAATAATAGAGGTTATTTAGACTTATAATTAATCATTTGCAATTGAAATTTTTCGAATGCTTCTAAAGAAAGCTCCCACAGAATATTAAGAACCATTTTAAAATAAATTACAATTTAAAAATAATTCAACTTTAAATTATTCATGTTAGAATCAAAGCTCTCACTATTTTGCAATCGGATAACGACATATCGTGGGGTAAAAGAATCATTAAAAAAATTTCTGAATTTTTAAAAGCTTTGCAAATGCAGTTGCATTGATCCTTTTTTACTTATTTCTTCCTAGCTGCTTTTGGCAACCAACACATGTGTCGGGATTGCTGGTCAATATAAATTTTAAATTAAATGGTTTCTTCAGCACAACATCTTGGAATTTTAAGTTTTGATAGTCATATAGCTCCTATTGTTTCAGACACCATGCACCATTCTATGCTACATAATTTTTGAATTTTCTGTCACGACCGTAAATCCTTAATTTAAAACGGGAGTTAATAAACTTGAATTAATGCAAAACCTTTTTTGTTGAAACCAATTAGGCTTATTAAATTCGGAGAATAGAATCATTCAGCAATAAAGTTTTATGTATACTACTGAATATTTCTTTTGAATTTTTGAAATGTATCAGATGATCTATCATATATCTTATCCAGTGAAAAATTTTCTGATTCAACAATTCAGCTTATTATAATAATAATGTAATTTTTCAAGCGATAAAAACAATCATATATTGTTATATTTTTTATTATATTACTGGATAGAGCAGATATTTTAAAAATGAATGTAAAGTTGAAAATTTTTCTTCACTACTTAGTTGTAGAATTAAACTTTAGTTAAGTTACAAAAAAATTACTAAAAGTATATTAAAAGCAAGCTTTAACAGAAATTTACTAATTTTGAAATATAAGCCATGTCTTCGTAACTTCATCTTGAACAATAGAAAAAAAAGTCCATAATCAAATATGTGTAGCAATAATGTAAACAGCTTGAATCATTTTATAACAGTGAAATATGCTGCTGTTAAAACGGCTTAATATATGCTCTCGAATTTATTACAAATAAATAAAAAAAATGAAGTACAAAACAAATGAATAATTGAAAAAGTAATCTTTTGAGTTTTAAAATGATACAAAAAAAATCCTTTTATACTATAATAATTGTGAAAGTTGTAATAAAAAACTCGTTAAAATCTCATTTAATTTTTAATTAATAATTCTTTAAAATTTTCAGAAGTAAAAAAAAAAATGACATCTACAATGCACAGTTTCATTTTCTTAGATGTATATTCCACTAAGATAAATATGTAAGCTCTAATAGAGCGCCGAAACGCACAAACATTCGTCTCTGTTAATAATAAAGATTGATGAGTGTGTGCATCATTATTTGTCTGTTTGTTTTACTGATCTTCAGACCTCACAGTTTGAAATAGAATTACCAAAATCAGCAATTACATACTTTGGACAGTGGAACTCATTTCTTTAAAATTTTAATTTACCCTTTCTAAGGGCGTGGGAATTACGCTCATCACCAAATTCCTTAATCTTTGAATAAAATTATGTAAGGTGGCATAAATTCTTACGAATTTTCAGTAAGACAAAGAGGCTCTTCAGTAAGACAAAGAATTGTTTCTTAATTATTAATTGACAAAATTAATTAATAAATCAGATTAAAGTTATCTAATAAGTGAATCTCTTTTCCTAGGTCAATCTCAATTCTAAAAACATTTTGTCACAAACTAAATGTCAGCTGTACGCATTAAAATGCTAAGATAAGAGATAAAATTAGATTAAGGAGTTAAAAAAAATGGCAACAATTTAAAAAACAAACATAGTATAATTATTTCATTTTAATTAAATTAACAAAAAATTCTCACTTTTAACTCACTTATTCATTTATTTTCACGCGGATTAAATTACTGAACATTAAACGTATAAGTAAAAATGTCAGTAGAAACCAGTTTAACATCAACAAAACCGCTCGATAAATATGAGATTGAGCAGTGAAATAAGATCAATATTTCGATAAAAAAAAAATGGAACCTATAAAAACTGCGTTTATATTAACTTTGAAAATATTATTGAGAACCATCCATATATATATATATATATATATATATAACAATGAAACTTATATCTCTGCAATGCTTACATTTTTGTTCGAGTTCGTCAAGGAGTGTGAAATTCCATAAGGTTTAAAGAATTAAACAAATATTCTATTTTCATATATAGATTATTACGTTATAAAAATAAGGACTTAATATAATGAATGCTAATTTTTCCCGAAAATCCCACTATAATATATTGATTCTATATACCTCTCCATTTTTACACTTATTAGTGAAAAATAAAAAAATTATTTCATTAAAAATTAAAAAGTTTCGTTAAGTACATTCTGTACATAGGTTTAATGTCTTATTTTCAAAAATAAATTTCTTAAGCAATCCTTAAATGAAAGCACGCTATAAAAGAGAAACTCGTAAATTTTAATTTTATATTTTTTTATTTAATTTTTAGATAAACTATTTTCTTATGTTAGAAAGCTTTAAGATCTTATTGATCAAATTATTATTAATAATACGTATATTTTTTCATTCCAGGTATATATTTTCATACGTTCAATTTTAATCTCTTTATTTAAAACTCCTTTTGGATATGTATTTATTATCAAAATCTCAAAAGTAACGGCTCAGAACGTAAACGAGTTTTTAAAATGCATAAAAGGACGCGAGCAGGAAGACGTCAATCATATCTTCCACTGATAACAATTCGCTTTTCCTTATCTCACATTCCATCTCATTATCTCACAGCTTGAGAATGGGGGAAGAGAAAAACAGGAACCCGTAAAAATACGGGCAGTGACAGTTTTAAGGGAGTTTTTGTTTCCGTCTATAGACGGCCCCGCCATTTTGAGGGGAGAAAATATTCCGTCTTTTTCTGGGTTTGCCACTTAGAGGGTTAAAAGATGTCAAAATAATTTTGATACATTACATCATTGATTGGTGAAATTTTACATCAATTTTAATTAGCTCCATTCTGAAACTTCTTTAAATTAAAGTGGTTTGATTTTTTTTACGTGAATATCTGCAAATCATTTTATATATTTCTTAGATCTATTTTTTTTTTTCAATTTCTACAAAGTCAGTGATTCTTTACCTTTTTATACTCCCACGCTTCTAGTTCTTTTTCTCTACCATCATGCTGTTATATCCTTTAATCCTTTCAGGGGAGGGTCATTAAAATTTGTGAAATATGATGGAAACCAATCAATGTGATAAACAGGTTGTATAGACATAGATTTTGCAATCCAAAAATTTTGTAATATTCCTCTTTCCACAGAGGGCAGGTTCCTTGTTTGAGGACCCGCCCGTCTAGAGCAATCACTAAGAAAATATTCTTAATAATTGCTCAAATTTTTTATAATAGCATTAATTATGAATATTTTAGGTTAACAGATATTTTTATTTATGTTTAAGGTAATTTGAAACCTTTAAATTTTAATCCACGTGAAAGTAAATGAATGAGTGAGTTAAAAGTGAGAATTTTTCAAATTATTTTAATTAAAGTAAAATAATTATACTTTGGCGTTTTTTTTTAAATTGTTGCCTTATTTTTACTCCTTGATCCAATTTTATCTTATACTCTTAGCATTTAAAAAAATGTTAATGCGTCCAACTGGCATTTAGACTATCTTCTTCTCCTATTTGTCCAGTTTGAGTTCACTGGATGTGATTTTAATTTATTTATCAAGTTTGTTAGTTTTTATCTCCTAATATGCCGTTTCCTAAAGCTTTAAAGAGGTAATTAATTATTGCTAATTAGGGTTAAATTTTCTAAATACTCTTAAGAAATTAATTAAAAAAATTCAAAAACTTAAATAAAAAAAATCTTTATATATATATATATATTCTTTTTCAAAAACAAATAAACGCAGGCGAGGTATTTTATATATATATACTAGTTGGTATATGTAAAATTGATGCATCTTTTTCTGACATTTTGGCTTAGTTTTTTTCACACATTTTAGCATCTTTAAATTTTTAATATCTTCTTTTTATCTATTATATCTTCTTTTTTTTTCGAGTTTGTTGAAGAATAAAGTTTTATTTTACTTCGTAAGTTTGACGGCATTATATATTTTATCACACTAGCTTTAAAACCATACTTTTAATATGTTCCGATTGACAAATCTGATTAGCTTTCTTCACTACAGATTTTTGGCCTTCTTTTAATTCCGTAATAAATATAGACTTTAGTCATTTTTTTTTTGTTGTTGGGTTATTGAAAATCTAAGTACTGAGCTTTGAAAATGTGTTTAAATACTATAGATAATTTGTACAATAATGCTCTTAAAATAGGACGAATATGAACGAGTACTTAAAAACCAGTTACAAGCTGAAAATATTTTTACAAACACAATCAAAAACATTTTCAAAATACATGTTTACTTATATACACATCTTCAATGACATACTACTTTTATTAGCAGTTTATAGTAAAACTTCTACTTGTGTTATTACATCAGGTTTTTAATGAAGGGATTGTTACCTGAAACCAAAACATTTTTCATTCCGCTTGACATTATTAATTCCTTAAATAAAAAATTAATCCCTTCAAAAATCCAGCATGCACCTAGAAATTCAATGCTTTACCAACGTTCAGTTATGGTTCAAGCAATCTATACATATTTGCACGAAATCTAAGACTAAAAATGTTGTTAAAGCTGGCTTTTAATATACTTTTAGAATTTTTTTGTAATTGGACTAAAGTTTAATTTTACAGCTAAGCGGTAAAGAAAATTTTTTAATGTTGCATTCATTTTTAAAATATCTGTTCTATCCTGCAATATAATTAGAAATATAACTATATATGATTGTTATATTACATTCTTATTATAATAAGCTAAATTTTAGTTGAATCAGAGAAATTTTCTCTTAATAAAATATATGATAGATTATCTGAAACATTTCAAAAATTAAAAATAAATATTCAGTAGTATACATAAAACTTTATTGCTGAAGGATTCTATTCTTCGAATTTAGAAATTTAATAAGCCTGATTGGTTTCAACAAAAAAGGTTTTGCATTAATTGAACTTTATTCACTCCCTTTATAAATTAAGGATTTATTGTCTAGCAGCTGACAGGAGATTCAAAAATTATGTAGTATAGACGGTGCATGGCGTCTGAAGCATTATGAGTTATATGACTATCAAAAATTAAAATTTCAAAATGTTTTGCTGAAGAAGCCATTTAATTTAAAATTTTATATTGACTAGCAACCTAGGCACATGTGTTGGTTGCCAAAAGCAGCTAGGAAGAAATAAGTAAAAAAAAAAAAAAATCAATGCAACTGCATTTGCAAAGCTTTTAAAAATTCAGAAATTTTTTTAATGATTCGTTTACCTCAAGGTATGTCGTTATCCGATTGCAAAATAGTGAGAGCTTTGATTCTAACCCGAATAATTTAAAGTTGAAATTTTTAAAAAATTATAATTTATTTTAAAACGGTTCTTAATATTCTGTAGGAACTTTCTTTAGAGCATTCGAAAAATTTCAGATGCAAATGGTTAATTATAAATCTAAATTACCTACATTATTTAAGTCATTTTTTCAGGCCAAATGTGTTTGTATCATGAATATTACAAAGAAATATTTTGACAATTACTTTTATTTGTTGCAGTCGTAAGGCGCATCAGCTGCATAGTCCAATTATTTCAGCAATACTGAATTACTGTAAAATATATTTAATTACAAAATTTTAATCATGCAGATAAATATCAAAAATCGATATCTCGGAAATTGAAATATCGTATGAAATTTCCTGATTATGCAATTATTTTTCTAAATACTGAAGAAGCAAAATTATAATTTGGTGTTACTTATCGTAATTAATGTTTTAAACGCGCATTTTAAAATATTACAATATTACTTTGGCAATGCGCTGAAAGGATTTTTGTTTTCAAGAATTAAATCGCTTGTACGTAATTTCGAGAAATAATTTTACAGTAAGAGGGGATTAAAAATTTTTAGAAACTTATTACAATGAAAAAAATATTAGACGAACACTTACAATTTATAAAAATTATATACTTATCAAATTAAACTTGACAATAATTAATTCCTAACGCAAATTTTAAACGGTGTTTTATGAAATAATCGAAAAACCTCTAAAAACACAATCACACTTCCTGCATTTTCAATCGATGTTATTGTCACTCTCTTCCTAAACACTAAAAGAAAAATGTTCTTAAAAATCGAAAGACTGCAATAAGCAATACCTGCCAGTCACACCATGTGGTCTACTAATCACTCAGACCCTGCAGCGCTGAACTCACCGCAAAATGGGAAGGTAATCCCTTTGTCCAAACCCTGACTATTTTAAGAATAAACCTGTTATTCAGGCGTGTCGCTTTCGGTAAGTATAGCAATCTGAATGCCGCCGACAGGAGGGTTTACTTTCCCACGGATACGAGAGGCGCAAACAGAAGATAAGCGAACGAAGAAACACATGTCCTAGACAGGTGGTGTCCCCAAATGAGACCACCCAGAAATAAATCACTTTGGTCTTTCTTAAATTAATTAGAAGCTTCAAAATAATTATTATTTAAAACCTCATGGATATTGTAAGAAAGCAAGTGACTGACTTTGATAAAATTTCAATTCTTAAGAACTCAAAAAAATTCCCACATTTTAGGTAAAAAATTCGAGTCATTTTTAACTTAAAATTAATACCAAAAAAAACGAATATAAAATTGTTCAGGTTGCCATATATTTATTAGAAAAGAAATCAATTGCATTTTTTTCCAACAATTTTTTGAATTTTAAAACCAACATTTTTTGTTTCAGAAATTTTTTTAAGTTGGTATTTTCTTTTGCAACAGCCGCCCCTAAAAGGATTAATCATTGAAAAATGTTTTTATTGATTATGTTAGAGCTTAGATTAACTTGACAACTCAAGTTAATAAATTTGTAGGATTTGTTTTTGATTTTACATTTTATTCTATTTCAATAATATATTAGTATAAATCCCAATAAATGAAAGCAGTATTGAAATAATTTTGCTTTCACTTATGATGAAAGTTAGCAGTTACTCATGTGATAATTAATTTTTAATGCTTGCTTTTTATTTAATTTTAAATAAAAATGTCGAAATAATCAGTTTTTAGGAAATTCGAGAAAAAGGCAGAAAGAAATGTGATTAGCTTGTGACCGCATCATTTAGAAAACATGGATGATTTATTAATAATTGTGCGAAATGATTATTGGTAACTGAGCCTGGTAGTAGCCATTTATTAATCAATGTGTAGATCTTAAGCTATTATTTCCTTTTTCTTATTTCGTGAATTTTAATGCCCTCTGGAGGCCACCTCGAAATAAGGATGAGATGCTTTCGGCATGGTAGTTGGATCTCGCCACCCAGTAGGGTGGGTACACGAAAAGGTGGGGGTCTGGCTCCTTCCTTCGATGACGGAACGTACTTCCTTAGGGAACTGTTGTACCTTGCCGATGACGGCCCTTAGGACTCAATCACAGTTCCCGCCATTGTTGCTTCTGCGGCGGTCTGGTCATTTAGTATTTTTTATCCGCGTGCCTTCGGGGGGTCGAAGAGTCAGTGATATGGCTATGACTTTTGTGAATTGAATATAAGACCTACAAAATGTTCGCTTTCATACAGAAACAAAATTCTAACTTTTAAAAATATTTTAATTCCCTATATTTTGTGTTTGCTGCTATTAATACGATCATTTTTAACCCTTCAAGCGCCGGAGATGTATTTCTCTGCAAATCAAACCCGCTTCCAAACGGACAAAAACGTTTTATTTTGTTCTCTTCGGTTGCCTTCAAAATGGGTGCAAACAGTTTTTTCCTACTTTGGATTCTGTCTTTGAAATGGGAAAAGACGTGTTTTTCCGCCATTGTCATCCCCCACCCCTAATAACTTCTTTTGCAGTGATGGATGAGAAGGATTGCAGGTAGTCCGGATGGAACTAATTTGCAATAACTAACGAATTCCTTATCTTATAAACTTATCTTATCTGACGAATTCCTTATCTTATAAACTTATCTTATCTGACGAATTCCTTATCTTATAAACTTATCTTATCTAACGAATTCCTTATCTTACGATTTAAGTGGGAAATGCTGCTTTAAGAAAGAAAGAAAATCTTTCTTATTATTATGGATGCAAAGTTTTATAAGTTCTTATTTTCAAAAGTGAAACAAAATCTTTTTGAATATTTTTTATAAAAATTATGATTAAACATTCGTAAAATATATCGATTGGGATCAAGGTAATAACAATAGCTAATTTGTTTTTTTTTTCCTCTTTCTCTTTTATGCTACAAAAAGTCTACTTTGCATCAAAGTTTATCATAAAATAAATACTTGGAAATAAATCTTATTGCGCAAAACAGAAATTGGCATCTGTTACGATCATTTATATTATATTTATATTTAGACATAAATGTACCAAGATTTTCTCTACGTTTTTTTTTTAAGTTTTTTTTTTTTTCAAATACTGAATATAATTTAAAAGAAATTTCCTACTTTATTAACCTCTTCGTCGTCCGTAACGCGTCTAGCGCGTTCAAATGAAACTTCTGCAAAGCGGCCGTAATGCGCTTCAAGCGTTTTTATGTACTTTACAACTTTTAAACGTTTAAAATGCTTTGTAAATGTTTACTTGTTTGAGTTTTTATTTTTGTTTGTGCTAATGCGGCGAAAGATAGAGGAAACACAGACATTTTTTCGGGCAGAAAAGGATGGCAAAAGGGTTAATTAAGAAACGGGGTTTTGTTTTAGATTTAAAATGCATTATAATATCAATCCGCTTAAAAATTGAATCTGAGAAAAAATTCATATTCAATAAAACTTTTTTTAAAAAAAAGCATCATTTTTTTTTCTGCGGTGCCATGATATTTTATGAAGAATAAATGACGATTGCTCAGTGAGAATATTTTATGAAGAAAATATAATGTATAGAGAAGTATAGAAATTCGAGTATAGAATTTTATTCTTATATGTTTTTTATAGAATAACCTTCATATTTCATTCTGTTTTTTAATAATACTTAGAGGGTAGTAATTAGTTTTAAAACACTCAGGAAAAGAAATTAATCTAAACCAATCTGATTTTAAGGAAATAGGGATTCACAACTGATTACATATAAGCGCTGACAAATTATTTGTATTTCCAGTTGAAAAAAAAAATACCTATTTATGAATTTTTGAATGAAATAAAAATGATTACAAACATTGCTTGATAAATTTTCGCAATCATCTGACACTTTTTTTTTTTTTTACGTTATACAAAAAGGTAGCAAGAATTAGCTGGACCACAATTTCGTTCAGAATTCTTAATGTAAATATTTTAGTACTTTTAAGTTGACGTATTTTCCGTGAATTTCGAAACAAAAAAATCGGCAAAATAAAATAACTGAACATAAAGCTGCCGAATTTGATTTGCACTTACTACATGCACAATAAATTCTCAATAGATTTTTTTTTTTTTTTACAAAACTTAAATTTTTATTTAAATAAAACTTATCGAAATTTTGATCCATTGTAAACATCTCATGTTTTTCCCCCTCATAACGATATTAATCGAACCGAAAAAAATGTATAAGATTTAATAGAAAACATTAAATTTTTTACTTCTGTAAAATAGTTTTCAAAGTTATTTATAAAATGTGATAGCTGATACATTTAAATATGAAATTTATTAAAATTAAATTCTCACTCCAATGAGGAAGGTTGGACAAGGGAACGAAAGTAGAACATGAAACTGATTAATTTTATAAATTTTAATGCTATTTTATTAAAATTTATTTAAAAAAATTAATGCATTTTTAGTGATTTATTGTCACATTGGTTAAAATAACTAAAAGTAAAAATGTCATCAAAACAAAAGAATTTAATCATTCATGTTTTATTATAATGTATTATTATTTATGTATTGTTATTTTTCAGAATATACCATTTTTAGCATATAAGCTTATTTGGAACATCCGAGCATTCAATGGAAATTTGTAGAAATGCAACTACAGTAATAAAATCTGACATCAAGCAGGCATTTGTGAGAAAATCCTTGTAAAAAATGTCTTATCATTGTATATATTCCATCAATATTCTTCCCTTGTATAATGTAAACTATATCTATCTATACTTATAATAAAGCTCAATGTGGGAGTGTGTTAACCCTCTACAGGCGGAACCGTTCTATATAAAGCTACCAATTTTGGCCCATGTATACTTTGGAGACCGGAAATGTGCACCTTAGGCGTTTAAATATAAAATAAATAACAAAAACTTGTGTGACCGAAATAAAGTTAATATCACTTCATATCTCACTAAAAAATGATTCTATCAATTTGAAACATTCCAAAAATTTAGTGAAAAAATCTTGAATTTTGAGTTTAAAATTGAAAATCCCACTGTTATTAAATGTAGGAATACCCTTAATGGGTATTTTCAAGCTTTTTAATAAATCTCTTTATTCCAAAAGCTTGAATTAACTTTCTTTAACGAATGATCGAGGTATATCCTCCTCTCTAAAAATGACAACGACGTAAAGTGGTGAGGTTTTATCATCAAGATGTAAAATTTTCACCTTTCTGCCCAAAAGATAAATTGAAAATTAAGTCTATAGAAAAAGAAAAAGTATAATAGACATAGATTTTAAAAATAAATAATGCATTCGGAAAAAAAAATTCTTCATATCCATTAAATATTACTTATAAATTTTGCAGAAAATGAGTAAACCTGTAGTGCGTTAATATTTCTAAATATTTTGCTTCGTTTTTATATAATATTATTAATGAAAAGACAACTTGTAACTGGGGGGGGGCGATGACGGAATTTCATCATCGCGAAATATCGTCCAACACATATCGATATTTTCAGATATATCGCGACACTATTAATTATTTACAACTATTATAAGTTATAAATAGTACCTCTTAACATATTGACTGATCAGAACGACTTCAAATAAAAGTAAGTTTCAATTTATATAATAAAAATATTTGTTTTCTTTTGAATAAAAGAAGGTAGAAAATAATTTTATTAAAATTCCTTTAATAAAGGGTGTCAATACCAAAGCAATGTCTGCATGTCACAATTTATAACAAGAATTTTTTTATATTAAAATATATCTGTATTTATAGAATTATTAACAAAAATTCTGTATGATGGACAATAAGAATGAAGAGCAACAAAAATATACACTAACAAGTAACCAAAACGAAATCGAAACAGCAAATTAGTGTGAATATCGATTTATTGTCTCGCGATTTATCGTGAACTATTATTCATGATCATTATTTCTATATATCGATATTTTTCGAAAACTGCATCAAAAAAGCTATTTTTCAAAACTATCGATTTTTTTCGATAAATCGAAAATCGGCACAGCCCTTCTTGTAACATAGGGTTCTTTTGTAAAAATGTCGAAATAAAGAAAGATTTATAATAATAAATTTAATTATAGAAAAATCTTTAAAGTTTTAGTTTGAAAAATTAAAACCTCTAATAGAAAATATCTTCCCCCTTTCCAAGATGTAGTGGGTTTTTTTTTTTTTTTTAAACGAATTTGGATTGGAGTTTAGTTTGGACCTACATACGAGAAAAAGTTGGGGTGTGAAGAATGGGAAGAGGAAAGTGCTCAGGTCAGTAAGATAAGATAACTTCTCCCCACTGCGATAATTGGCCCCCCACAGCTGGAAAGGAAAGGGAGTGAAAAATATCCGTTTCTCTTTCGAACTCTCTCTGGCATGAAGCTGATATTTTTTTGTAGTAATATTTTATACTTAGGGTTAATTTTAGATGCTAAATTAAGCTTTAATAGTCATATTAAAGCGGCCCTCACGAAAGCTACAATTATGAATGTTAAACTCAATAGCTTAATTTCTCCATGGAGTAAGTTCTTGATTAAACTCGAGCTTCTGCTCTACAAAGCCATTTTAAGACATATTCTAATGCACGTTGTTTGAACGTGCATTGAAATTGGTCTTATGTTTCATGAACAATTTTTTATTGAATTAATATTATGATGAATTATTTCATTTTAAGTTTGAGAAGCGATAATTCTATGCTCGTATGGTGTATGAGCACGACGATTGAAGGGTTAATTAAAAGCAATCTCTAGGCCGCTTTTTTCCCTCCAAATTTTTAAAACCCAGTATTTTTTTTATCTATTTTAATTAATTTTTATTCAACAACTTTAAGTAGCAAGTGTTGGCAAAATGCAATCTCAAATCCCTTTCTAAAAAGTCAACTTCAATATTTTACGTATAAAAAAAATTGCATAGCTAAAATTTGAAAGTAGCTTTAAGCAAAATTGTTTTTAAAAAAACCTTTTTTTAAATGTATTCTAAATAATATTGTAAAAAATGGGGAATTTTTTTTTAATTAGGAAGCGTCTAATTTGTTAAGAATTATAAAACAGCTTAGTAAGTAACTTGCAAATGGTAATTAGAAATATCACTAGAATAAAGATCCAAAATTAATTTATGCAGTATTTTATTCCGATTTGAATAAGTTCGATTACACGGTCTGTATAATTAAATGAAAGTATAAAGTTTCTTTCAAAATACCGCTAAAACTTTTTGATAGCTCAGGGGCCTCTTGAAAATTGCCAACTTTATCTATTTAATAAATCTGCCCGTTTTTCCTCTTCATTAGAATTATTTAAATAATTTATTTGGCCTGTTATCATAAAACCTCCAGTACTGTAGATTCAAAGCTCTTGGGAATTTAACCGCTTAACTGTTTTGCCCGTATGCATATGCATCGATTTATCGAATTTTGATAGTTGTAAGTAAAAAATAAACCATTAATAGCAATTATAATTCAATACTAAAATTATTTCAAATGCATAGATAAGTCAAGTATTCAATGGATTTCCATTTGAATCAAAATGAGAAAACATTCTGAAAATAAAAGGCGTCATCTTATTAGATAGTAAAGAAATTAAAACAGTTAAGTCGTTAGTTATATTTATTTTAAACGGCTTTATGGGCTCATTTCGATGTATCCGTTGATTCGAATGTTCTTAAGCATTTCTTTTTCGTGAAAACTATGTATATGTTGCAGACATTTTACCATGGTAAAAGTCTAGTTGGCTACACAATGAGATCACAAATCGCAGAACTCCGAGCGAGATCAATATAAAATTTCAAAAAGAACAATTGTATTCCGAGCATTAGTTTCTTTATTAAAAGTAATAAAATCAGACATGTTATTTCATTACTGCAGAACTGCTGTTATAGTACTAAAAAAGTTTTTAAAAAAATCTTCTTCTGATAATTATGTGAAGGAACATTCCCTTCTTTTTATAATACATGAAATCTTGATCAAATCTTCAGTATATTTACGTTATAGACATTGTAATGTATAGACATTTATAAGCATGTATAGATATTTATATTTACGTAGTAACATGAAATGAATAATTTCCTGTTAATATATTGTTAATTTTTTTTAAAAAATGTATTCTAATTCTTATGTAACAGTTTTAATTTTTTTCTCAACATAGGCTAAAATTTTAGTGATTTCGTATTAAATTTGAAGGAATACGTAACAAAAGTTTCATGTTCTAATGCTACTATCCATAAAAAATAATTTAAATTATTTTTGCATAATATTTATATTTTAAAATTACTATCAAAATAACCTCTCATAATTAACAATTCAGTTATATAAACATCCAATTTTTTAAAGCAATATTAGGGTTATTTTGGGATGGACCTCATAATTTTGAACTTTTCAACTGAATCGCAGTCAGCTGACAAGGATGACACCTGAATTGGCACACTCTCTCCAAACTTCCACACCAGCGAGATGAAATTTGTCCCTGACAGATTTAACGTGCACCAGGCCCACTTACATGACGGTTCTTCGATGGAATCGGGTCTCGAGTCTGAAACTGAGACTTTACTATCAGGCCACCGCGGCCCAATAACCTTTCATAAAAAAATTTTCGAAATACTTAAAGTATGAAAATACGCTTATCATTGTTCAGAATAAATGTATTATAAAACTGATAAACTGATAACACTAAATATCATTTGCTTAAAAAAAAAAAATGCTTTTCCTTTTTTTTTTCTTTTTTTTTTTTTGTATGTGGACACAAAATGAGATAAATCAAAATTAACCTAGTTTATAGCACATGTAAAAGCAATTATACTTAAAGATTATTTAGTATTTAATGCATTTCTTTTAATTTAGATTAATCTTTTTTTAATGTCAATAGCTCATGAACAAAGATATTTTAATGTGGATAATATATAATTGAAAAATTATTTTAAATTGAATATAGGTGCATATTATTTTAACTATAATAAGACCTTTAAAAGTTTGTTTCTAGCAACTGTATATATATTGGAAACAAATATATTTGGAAAAAAAAATCTTAACTAATTCTGTTTTCACAATTTTTCACAGAAACTTCATCGATTTTGAATATATTTTACAAGTACATAGAGCTACTTATTTTAGCACAAATATATTTGAGAAGAAGAAATGTGCAATTCAGTGCAACCCAAAAATATTAACGCACAAAAATAATGTTTTATTTAACGCAAATTATCGTACATTTAAGAAAAAATTATATTAATTTTATTGCTTCATCAGTTTTTAAGTAGCGTATCTTTATACTGTTAAAAAATGCGAATAAATCTCAGATATCATATAAGTTTTATAATCAAAAGCTTCCATTTATATTTATATGTGAAAAAGATAAAGTTTTCTTATCTAAATATAAACGTGAACACTAGATTTTTAAATATGAGATATGGTGCATTTTTATAACTGTATTAGGTTTAATAAGTGATTTATTTTATATGTATATGAATTATTTATTTAATTACTAGAAATTCCAAAGCTTTGGATACATTTTATTTCAAATAATAAGGAATTTATCATCTATTAAATTCGATTATAAATTAATGCATTATTAACTAGCTGAAATGAACCCTTTATCTTAAGACAATTAGAATCTGTAATCTATGGCTGCAATAGTTAAATTCAGGTGTATTTTTTTAGAACAGAATTTCCCTATTTTAGATTTATTTTTACAGTTTATTGATTTTCATTTCAGAAATATATCTGTTATGCTTTGACTGTGTACGAATGTTTCAGAGAATTAATATGATTTCCAAACGTATATTTTAAACTTGGAGGCTTTGGCGACCATTTGCTTCACTGTGATTAATGGTTGATGAAGATTTCAATTGCTTCCCCAACAAATCATTTTTAAACTTCAAATTTTGATATCTATCTGTGGATATTTATCTATAAATAACTTACATTAGCTTTATACTGTTTTTTTTTATTGTGCTTTGCATTTGCCCAATTTTCTGTCTATACTTTATACACATACTATATATTTTTACAATTATATCACAGAAAAAAAGCTGCAACCTTTTAAAATGATTTTGAAGTTAAACATTATTTAAATATCAAAAAAATTATTTTGAGCATACCTAACATTGAAACCTATTCGACATGGAAAAATAAACCTAATTCTCATATCCTGGTTACAACGACAGAGAAAAAAAAAAGCCAGTAGGAATTATTAGTAACAACATTGCGAACGGTTAAAAGTTTCTTTTCAACAGTAAAATATATTGTTGCAAAATATGTTTAAAATATTTCAAAAATTTATTAAATATAGAAAAAAAAATTATATGGTAAAAAATTTGGCATCATTAATTTTTTTTTTAATTTTATGATGCTATAAAAACTTTTTTTCTACCGTAAAATTTTAGAAAGTTAATCGTGAAAAGCACCAAAGTTTCGCTTAGTTTTTGATTAACTAAAATTCTAATTGAAAATTCTAAACATCGCTCTCAAAGCAAATTTCTACTCTCCAAACTGTATACTTGTCAAATTAGATAGGTAAAAGTCAAATAGTCTGGTTTGTACTGGTTGTACAGAAGGCAGCACATACACACGCAAACAGGCAGAAGCTTTTTCCTTAAATTTAAGCTTCAAAATTTAGTTAAAATACTAACATATTTTCTCGCCAAATATTCTTGCCTACAGCTAACATTTTTTAGCAAATTTAGATTAATCTCTTCGTAACCCAACCCCGCACCTTTTTAATGAGTTACGAATGATTTATTGGTCGTTTATGATCTGTACGGAAATATTCGTACGGATGAGTCCCAATACCCTTTCAGTGGCGTAGCGAAAATAAACAGCGTTCGGGACATAGATAAGACTTTTCTCCTTTAGCCGTCATCATAGATTTAGCAAGGCACCTGGCAAATGGGATTATTATTCAGTCCTATCATCATATTTAAACCTTTGCAGCACATACACTTTTAAATCTCAAATTAAAAAAGAAATTGTAAATAACTTATTTAGGCCTATAAGAGTACGCAGGTTAAATTTCGTGAAAATTGTACTTATCGTTTTGATTTGGAGGGGCAGGGGCGTTCCCTCACCTGGAATACTGCGTCGCAAGAATCTCTGAAAAGTGCGACTAAGCTAGCATTGTAGAAAAGTGAAAAAATGAGAAAAATCGCTAGATTTTGAATTAAAAAAAAATACTTCGTTATACTTGTGCAGCATATTTAGCATGATCTAAGCTGTCCCAAAAGGAGACACACTCAGATTCGTTTTGGAAGTCAATTTTTGAAACATTTTAATGTTTCCATGAAAAATTAGCTGGTCTGTTCACGCCATTTTCAATATAATCAGTTTACAAAAAAATTGACATTGTATTTAAAATTTTTTTTAAAAAAAGCTATAATGTATATATATAATAAAAAGTATTTACACTTTTATATAAAACGAGTGTTTGCGAAATTCAAAGTAAAGAGTAGGAAGCTAAGATCAGCTCTAAGATGACCAAGGATACTTATTAAAAAAGAAAAAAGGAAAGCTACAAAACTTTAGTAAGGGTTGACCATTTCCAAGTATTCTAACCCTCCCAACTTTACTCTTGGAATTGAATATATTTTCCACGAAAAAGGGAGAAGAACAGTAAAAGAAGACACAGATGTTCTCGTTCCATAGCGTCCCACCGATTAACATGATTGACGTAGTATTCCAGTTGATGGATCACCTACTTTTATTCAGAGATTATCTCTTTGGGCCAGAATATGTGAGAACTCCAGCGTCTCAGTTCGTGGACGAAAAAATAATGGGATCGTCTCTTTCTTCAGGGTAATTACAGGAGGGGGACACCTACTGCGCTATAGTTGAAATGCGTGGTCAGTTTTGTCCCCTGTGATTGTCGTTTGTGGTTTGCTTAATCCTAACTTAACCCAGGTGGCTCGCAGATAGTGCACAGGCGTCACAGATATCCTGACAATGCATGATCGCAAACGGCAACTCAATTTCTTCTGTAGGAATGGGGATGAATAGGAAACGGAGGTAACTCGACATCAAATCATTGTTATACCCACTCATTACAATGCGATCATTTCTTATTCCCATATTCGTGAAGACTCCTCCTAAGAAAGTCACAACTCATTAAAGATTAGAAATATTTCGAATTTCATATTATTATTCATATTTCATTTCCTTATGATCAAATTTGTAATTTTTTAAGTTATGCAATATACCACTGCAGAAAAACAAGCAAATGGACAAATAAATCCAAATTCAAAATATGTGGACAAGTGACACAATAACACAGCCTGTTGCATACTCTGGATAATATTGCATCAACATGACTGTATTCAAGATTATAGAGACATTTAAACAACGAAGAGTTCATATTTGAGAGAAAAAAAAACTTTCATTGCTGCGTTTAGGGCAATAAAGACACTTAATCGAATAGTTCAGCTGAATTGGTATGTAAAATAGCAGAAAATATACATAATCAACACATGCTTAATATATAATTAATCTTAATATATAATCTATATATACATAATATATAATTAATCTTAATACATAATCAATACATACAAAATACATAATTGATCTTAATGCATAATATATAATTAATTTTAATACATTATCAATACATACATAATACATTATTAATCTTAATACATAATCAATATACCATTGTAGAAAAACAATCAACCGGAGAAGTTGTTATTACACATGCGTTGTATTGTTATTACACATGCACAAATTCAAAAATATGTGTGCATGTGTAATAACAATACTACGTTTAGCATGCTCTGCATCGGCATGACTGCATTCAGGGTTACAGAAATATTTCAACAATGAATTCATATTTTTAAAAAGAAAATGCTTTAATTGTTGCTCTTTAGGCCATAAAGACATTTAAACGAGTAGTCCAATCGAATTGGCATGCAAAATATCAGAAAAAAATATATAATCAATTTTATTGGCTTAAATTATTGATTTGATTGTACAGAACAGGCGTCTAAGTTTGCATCCAGATAGGTCACCAGATAAAGATAGATGAAGAGGTGGAACTTCAACAAAAGTTTTTGGCGTTTAAACAAAAAAAAAGCTTCTAATCTCAGGGGGGAAAAATTAAAACTGAAAAGTAGTTGTATTAAAATGATCTATACATTGAAATATAAAACGTAATAGTAATATAATTAGATGGAAAATAAATTTTTAAAAAGTGTTAATTTTTCGAAAAATATTTTTTTTTTCAAAAAAAATTGCTTAAAATTCTTTTAAAGTACAGTATAAAGAAATATTTTATAAAAAAATGTTCATTTTGATATTTCAATTTTTTTATATAAAAAAACAACAAAAAGAAACAAGGTCGTTGAAAAAAAAACTATGAGCACTTTTTTTTTCAGACTAAATTTGCGAAAAAAAAAAATACTTCTATTTTTACAATGTGGTAGTATGATTTCAAATGGTATCATAATAGTCACTTTTCAAAAAATTGAAAATTAAGTATAAATTTAAAAATATATATTTTGTACCGACTTATTATCAAAAAAACATTAAAAAGTAAGTTTTACAAGTGTGAATGAAATGAATTCAAACTTAATAACTGGGAGAAAAATCTTCAAATTTAATTTTTATCCCCTTTTATTTGAAAATCGATGGATATGATGTATTTGAAGTCGTAGAGCAACAATTTTAGAATGAGATTTTTTTCGGTCCTCAAATTCTAACCGATTAAAAAAAAGTACCGATAGGTATTTTTCGCTGATCGTATTTTCTTCAACAAAATCTAATTTTCAGACAAAAATAAATAAATAATTAAAAATAAAATAAAATAAAAATACTGCAAATATTAATGTGAAATTTTTACTAGGTATTCCCTTATAAATAACGTGTGTTTAAGTGGAATTCCAAAATTTTACTCAAATTTTAAAACTAGGAAAAATGTTTTTCCAAATTATCATTACTTTAAAATATATTTCTGATCTAATGCAACTATCATTGAGCTTTGTGCTTTAATTTTATGGGTCATTTCAATGTCCTCAACATTTTACTTTCTTGTATACGAAGAATAGAGAAAATATTAGTAATCGTCAAAAAATTCGAACTCGCAATTTTAACGAATCTTCCTATTTTAGACCTCTCTGAGTTTGAAAAACACACTTTCGGAAAATGTCTTTCTGTCTACAGTCAAGATAACTCGAAAACGCTTTCAGCTATTCTGACGAAATTTAGTATACAGTGTTTACACCAAATTTGCGGATTTCTGTCAAATTTTGAGCACAATGCATCAAGAGGAAATCTGTCTGTCTGGTTGTTCGAATATAAGTTAACACGATAAATAAAAATCAAAAAGAGCTAGATAGATAAAATTCCGAACATAGATTTAACATCGATAATGTAGACACTGTCAAATTTTGAGCCAAATACAACAAGAGCTTGACTATCTGCCGGTCTGTTCTTTTTTCTCACCTTTAAGCACGATAACTCAAAAATGCAGTGACTTAAATATATCAAATTTTAGTATGGGTTTTTGTGATCACAAGTGTAATTTTTTGTCAGTTTTTGTTTTAGCAGGTTGGGGAAAACGTGTTTAACATATATATTGCTATTAATCGCATGCCAGGGATTGATCACCAGAAAACTCGCCAAAGGTAACACGATAGATTCACCATAAATGCTAAATTCACTCCAAAGGCTAATATTTCGTAATTAAAATACGCAAATGCCATGCAAGGTATTATCTGCGATAGCTCTTTTATTAGAAAATATGCGAGAAAGTTTGGGGGATACCACTCCCACTGGTTAATTTAAAGTTTTCAGCTGAAATTAATACCTTTTATTTAAGTGTGAAAAAACGGTCTATCAGTGCCCGTCTTATCTACTATCATATGCATTGTTGTAAACTTAAAGGGTTTTTTTCTGTATAACCAACTCACCCTTAAATCAATAAAATCGCTACTATGCATTTTTTTCTCGAGGAAAAAGTTCATGCAAGAATATTCATCATCCCTGAAGTTAAATTACTAAAAAAACAGATGCGAAGTTGATATAATTTAATAAAATTAATTTTTATCATATAATTTGAAATTTTAGCCACATAGTTTTTAAAGAAAATGTTGAAAAATCTATTTATTAATGGAATGCTATATTTCATTGAAATCCAAGAACAAAAGTTCACCGTTGTATAGACAACGGTAACGTCGTGATGTTTCGGAGTTCCGCGGTGTGACAAAGTGGCACCTCCACATCATAATTTGGAATAACAATTATAATTTGTACGTTTAGAGAAATATTAAAATTAATTTAAAGTAGTTTGGACGAGCACATAATGTTCTAATGTCATGAAATTTACTAGAACTGTTAGATTAAAGCCGTTATGGTATAATTATTAATATAAATTAATATTGTGTTTATTTATGGCGGAAATAGAACTTTAATGGAATTACGTTGCACGTGTCTTTTACTATGGAGAATTAACTATTTTGATTAGTTATTTTCGAAAAATTCAAGAAATTCAATGCGTGTAGCTCGTCATAGTTATGTAAGGCCACAATAAGAAGAATTTTGCGAGATTTTAATCCACCAGATTGGTAACAGAGTTGAAGAATTCTCAGTATTTTTAAAGACTGAAAATTTATGTAGAAGTTATCAGTTGCAGTCCAAGGTCTTTTCTTGGAACTGCATAGGAGAAAATTTCTTACACATCCATGTTCCAAGGAAAGACCTCCCAAGTGATTCCCGCGAGACCCCTATGCTAATGTAAAGGCATTTCCGTACGGCTCATAAACGTCCAATAAATCATTCGCATCTCATTGAAAAAGGGGTTAGGGAGTAATTAGACTAGGTTTGCTAAAATCCTGTGAATTGCTGGCAAGAATATTTGGCCAGAAATTGTATTGATATCTTAACTAAATTTTGGTGTTTTAATATAAAGAAAAGGCTTCTATCGGTTTGTCTGAGTGTGTATATGCTATTTATTATACAAACCAGACCGTTTAACATATATCTAACAAATTTGGCAAATATATACTTTGGAAGATAGAAATGCTCTTTTCAGAGCATATTTCTTTTTAAATTTTTAGTTAGAATTTTAATTAATTAAACATTAAGCAAAATATTGGCTTTTTTTGCGATAACTTTATAAAATTTCGCAGTAGAAAACCAGTTTTCATAAAATTCAAGAAAATTTATTTTTAATCATATCAAATTTTTTACAATATAATTTTTCTTTCTATATTTAATAATTTTTTTAAATATTTCAAATGCATTTTGTAACAATATATTTCATTGTTGAAAAGAAATTCAAAACAGTTCGCAGTGCTGTCACTAATATTTTATATTGGCTTTCTTTTTTCTGTCGCTGTGACCAAGATATGAATATTAGGTTTATTTTCCTATGTTGTGTAGGTTTAAGATATGCTTGTAATTTTTTTTTTGTATTTACAAATAACAAATTATAAATAACATTATTTACAAATAAGGTGTAAATTTAAAATCGAACAATATGGAAATTTTTTTTTTAAATGTCTTCATTTTAAAATATTACCGCTTTTTCCTGTAATATAATTGAATGCATAAAGATAGAGATAGAAAGACAGAAAATTAGACAAGTGATAGATATTATAATTTAATTTTAAGATGATTTGTTGCGGAAACAATTGAAGTTTTCAGCAACCATTAATCTCAGTGAATGAACTGGTCGCAAAAGGCGACAGGTTTAAAATATATCAAGAACATTTGCAAATCATATCAGTTCTGTGAATCATTCGTTCACAATCAATGTGTCAAGTATACCAAATATATTTCTAGAATGAAAATCGATAAATTGTAAAAAGAAATCTAAAATAGTGAAATTCTATTCTTAAACAATACGCCAGAACTTCACTATTGCACCCATAGACGATTCTAATTGTTTTAAGTTAAATGGATCATTTAGACATACATTTTAGCTAATTAATAAAACATAAATTGATAACAGAAATTAAAAGATGATAAATTTATTATTATTTGAAATTAAATATAGCTCAAAATTTAGAATTTCCGGTAATCAAATATATAAATCACGTAAAATAAATCACTTAACAAACCTAATAAAAATATATCAAATCTCATATTTAAAAATTTAGAATTCCCATATATATTTATATATGAATACTTTATTTTTTCATGTATGATTATAAACTGAAGATCTTGCCTTTAAAACGTATATGATATCTAAAATCTATACATATATATTTTTAACCTATTAAAACACGCAACTTAAAGATTGAGGTAACAATAAAATTAATGAAATTTTTTCTTAATTTTAAAGTAATTGACTATAGAAATAACATTATTTTTGTACGTTAATTTTTTGAGTTTGTTTTGAGTTGCATATTTCTTCTACCCAAAAATTTAATATATAAAAATCTCGTGTCACGGTGTTTGTGTTCGTACTCCTCCGAAACGGCTCGACCGATTTTTATGAAATTTTTTATGTGTGTTTGGTAGGTATGAGAATAGGTCGTAAAGTATATTTCATAACGCTAGGTAATTAGGGTGTCCCTATCCCGTCATTCCACGTTCAACGTACGCTGATGAGATCAACGCTTGCTTGAAATCATCGCCACTGTTGCGTAATGTTGAAAAAGTCCAGCTAAAAATAAACATGCGCGTCCAAATGGTACAAGATCCATCTACTGACACATTCTCGGACCAATTATTAGATATTGGCGATGGAAAAGTTGCTGTCTATAAAAATACTGGATGCATAAAATTGCTCACTAATTTCTGCACTTATCGTTGATTCGCAAAATGCTCTCATTGACCGCATATTTCCCGATGTACGCACACAATACATAAATCATGCGTGGATGGCAGAAAGAGCCATTTTGACAGTAAAAAATGTCGACGATTTAAATTTCAAGATACCGCAGTCATTGCCAGGTGACTTGGTATCATACAGTTTGCTATGCTAACGAAGCTGTAAATTATCCAACAGAGTTTTTGAACTCACTGGATTTGCCAGGCATGTCACTACACCTTCTACGACTGAAAGTTGAATCACCGGTTATTTTACTTCGGAATTTGAACCCACCACGGGTGTGCAATGGCACGCGATTAGTTATTAAACAATTGATGAAAAACGTTATCGAAGCCACCATTTTGAATGGAAAATTCCGTGTCAAAAATATTTTTCTGCCACGAATTCCAATGATTCTCACAGAGGTGCCAAATGAATTCAAACGCGTTCAGTTTCCTGTTTATTAGATTGGCATTCGCAATGACAATCAATAAGTCGCAAGGCCAAACGATGTCTGTTTGCTGCTCAGATTTGGACACACCATGTTTTTCGCACGGACAATTAATTATACGTGGCCTGTTCTCGCGTGGGAAAACCATCGAGCTTATTTGTGTTGGCTAAAAATGGACTGACAAAAAATATTGTACACTCAATTGCTCTTCGAAATGAATATTGATTTTCTTTATTTCATTTTTATACTTTAGGACAAAAAATATATTACTCTTTTTTCACTTTACGTTTAACTTTTAAGAGATCAAACAATGTATATGTTCGTTACGTTAATAAAATACATTGTATTAAAAAATGGTGTGGGTTTTTCTTTTTGTTTTTTTTTTATCGGCGATTATCGTCTACAGCGCTCTATTCCTCTTTCTGTCATAGATCCCATCCACACACACTTACAATACATTCGTTATTTTTTAATTAACAACCAAAATATTCACTAAAAATAATTTATATGGCAGATCAACGTTTGCCGGGTCATCTAGTAATTATATAAAATTGAATAACTCTACTTACATTGGTTCTATCTTGTAAAAAGGACCATCAAAATCGATGAAATTTCTATGAAAATTTTTGAAAACTGAACTAGTTAAGATTTTTTTGTCAAATATTTTTTGTTTTCTAAAATATCTGCGGTCGTTAGGAACAAACTTTTAAGGTCTTAAATGTATGGGTTAAAATAATAAGCATTTATATACAAATTAAAATGATTTCTCAAATATATATTATGCAAGTTAAAAGTCTCTGGCGTACCATGCAATCAACATTAAATAAAAGAATATCCTTTATTAAAAGAAGTGCATTAAATGCTAAACAATTTTTTGGTATAATCGCTTTTACAAGTACTATAAACTGGGTTATTTTGATTTATTTCATTTTGTGTTCTCATACGGAAAAAAAAAGGGAAATTTATTTATTATTTTATTTATTTATTTATTTTGCTTTATTTATTTTTATGCAAATGATGTCTAATGTTAGATATTTATTAATTTTATAATAAATGAATGCTGAACAATGATAATGGTATTTTTATACTTTAAGTATTTCGAACATTCTTTGTGAGATGTTACTGGGCAGCGGCGGCCTGGTGGTAAATTCTCGGAACCAAAAGATTTCAGGCTCGAGACCCGATTCAATCGAAGGACTGTCGTGTAAGCAGGTCTAGTGCATGTTAAATCCTTTGGGGCCGAATGTCCTCCCGCTAGTATAGTGTGGAAATTTGGAGAGGGAGCAACAGCTGAAGTGTCATCCTCGTCATCTGACTGCAGTTCAAAATTACGAGGTCCCTCCCGAAATAGCCTAGTGTTGATTTAGAAAACGGAACTGATAATTGTGAGAGGTTACTGATAATTGTATCCACATACAAAAAAAAAGTAGAAGAGGAGAAGCATTTTTTACGCAAATTATATTTATTACTAGTAATTTATTAATTTCATAATAAATAAATGCTGAACAATGCTTAGAGTATTTTTATATTTTTAGAATTTTGAACATTCATAGTGAGAAGTTACTTTGATACCAAATTTAAAATATAAATGTGTTGTAAAAAATAATTTAAATTATTTTTCCTGGATAGTAGCATTAAAAAATTCACCTTTTGTTAAATATTCCTTCAAATTTAATATAAAATCACCAAAAATTTAGCCATTGTTGGGGAAAAAGATTACAGCTATTACAAAAGTATTATAATGGATTTTTTTTTAAATTTAACAATATATCAATAGGAAATTATTCATTTGATGTTAAAAACACGATTACGAATTTCTATAATGAAACCATAATGAAGATTTAATCAAGGATTCGTGTATTATGATTAAAAGTGCATTACATACATAAGAATATTCACACACATGATTATGAGAAAAGAAAAAATATTTTTTAAGACTTCTTTAACGTTACAACCGCAGTTTCTCCTGTAATACAATAACATAAGTCTGACTTTATTCCTTTCAGTAAAGAAACCAATGCTCTAAATTCAATTGGTCTTGAAATTTTATATTGATCAGAATTCAACGAACTGTTGGCTCACTATATAGACAACTAGACTTTTTCGATAGTAAAATGTCTGCAATACACGCGCTGTTTTCATAAAAAGAATTGCTTAAAAGCATCCGAAACAATGAGTACATCGAAACGTGTCCGTAAAGCCGTTTCTAATAAATACAATTAAATTCCCAAGATATTTACGTCTACAGTACAGAACTTTTATGTCGACAGACCAAGGAGCTTATTTAAATAATTCTAATCGGGGGAGGGGATAATTATTAAATAGACGAAGTCGGCAATTGCCCTGAGCTCGTGAAATGTTTTAGCGGTAATTTGAAAGTTATTAAATTTTATACTTTTTTAATTATAGTGACAGTGGAATCGAACTTATTATAATCAAAATCAAGTATTGTATAAATTAATTTTGGAATTTTTTTTCCAGAGATATTTTTAATTAACATTTGCAAGTTATTTATTAAGTTGCTTTATAACGTAAAAAAAAATATAGTATTTTTAATTTTGAAAAAATGCCCCTTCCTTTCATAATATTATTTGAAGTGTGTTAAAGAAAGCTGCTTTTTTTCCCATTATTTTGCTTAAAATTACTTTTAAATTTTAATTGTGTTTTATTTTTTGTACGTGAAATATTGAAATAGACTTTTTAGAAAGGAACTTACGATTGCAATTTGTTGAAGTTTGCTACATAAAACTGCTGAATAAAAATTAAATTACAATCGGAAAAAAAATATTGAGTTTTAAAAATTTGAAGAGAAAAAGGTTCCTTGAAATTTCATTACTCCAGTGCCCCTGGAAGGTGTAATCCGGTTCTGAAATTGGTATTAATCGCTTTGTTTGAAATATGGAAATCTAGTGATTAAATTTTTTTAGGTCTCTTGTTTTGTAAGCCTTGTGAGAAAAAAAGAACAGTTTATGAGTAAAAACTTAAGTATTATTGTAGATCTATATTGTTGAAGAGTGCGTTATTAGAACTCCATTCATCACGAGTTTTAATGACTTATTTTACATATAAGAGCGATCTTCTTCGTGTGTACAACAGCCCATTGCAGACCTTGGTTGCCTCAACCACGCGCACTTTCCAGAGCTTTCTATCCCCCGCAACTCCCTTCCAATTCTTAATCCTCGGAACACTCGGGTCTCTTTCCACATCACCCAGCCATCTAGTTGGTGGTCTTCCTCTGACCCGGGATTCCATATGAATTTTAAAAGTGGATATTTTGAGGGCGCTGTTTTCACGGCTTCTCCAGTGTTATCTGTGGTTTCCTATAGAGTTTGTATAATCCAAAATTAAATCTAGTTCGCCAACATCCTCTCTTCAGTACTGGGCCAAAGATAATTCTGAGAATCTTTCTCTCGAACATATTCAGAGAACGCGTAATGTCCAAGTTAAGAATCCAAGTTTCACTTGAATGCAGGAGAACAGGTGTAATATGAGTCATAAATTCTTAGTTTAGTTTGTTCGACTGATTGAGTTGGATCTTAGTTGTTTTTTCAATTCAAAGAAATATTTATTAGCCATTTTTATTCTGGTGTCAATTTCTGTTTTGAGTTTATTATTTTTATTAATCATTGTTCTAAAGTATTTGAAATTATCGACTTTTTTGAAGGTATGAACTGTTAATACACAGAGGAACACTGTCATTTATAACGAAGATAACCAAAAAGGTTTGAATTTGTAATAGAACTTTTACTCTAGAAACTTAATTTTTAAAGCTGTTATAACACGCTATCTCATGGAAACGTAACATCCGTACTAGGAAGTTTTCCTAATTATTTATGATCTTTAAAGATTATTCCGTTTGCAACTATCCCCTCCTTACAAATCATTCCAAAACCTTTAAATTCATTTAATTATACTTCGAACTTAAGAAACTACTCGTTTTGAGCGTCCATATTTAAATAACCTATATTTCAGAGTTCGAACTTATTGAACTAAACAAATTAAACAAAAACCAATAAGGCAAAAATTAATGAAACCATAACACTTTCGATTAATGAAAATTGTTATATTTATGTAAAGTAATAAATTAAATATGTAAAGTTTATAAGAAATGATTATTGTTTCGAAGTAGATTCACTATTTATATGTGAAAAAATACCATTCGGCCTTGATTTTTATCATACATTTTTTGAACGAATTCATTTAAAAGCAATTCATCTTTCATAAAAGACAAAATTGAAAGCACTCAGGTTGCATTAAAACGCATTAAATTGTATTAAAAATATGCCATTAAGTATTCAAAACTGCATTAAATATCATGTTAAATTCCTCCAGATCTGACATTTTTATATAACTTTTAAAATGTTGTAACCTCTTCTACAACTGATTTTTATCAGTAACACAATCGGCTTGTAAACAAGACCATTTATTGATAGTTTTATGAACGGTGCAGAAATGTCTTGTACGGAAAGGTCGTACAATCCACTGATTATCAGCAGAGATCACCTAACGAGACAGCGGACACTCTCTCCAAGCAAACGTATGATAATGAAATAACCATTGCTGGCAGCAATAAGCTGCTTGTCACACCTTTGCGTATGAGCAAGATTTCTTTCGAGCTCAAGGCTCCACAGAAGAAAAAGAAATTATAAATATTTAATGCTTCAAACTAACCTCATATCGATATCCCTCAAAAGTATATATTCATCATAATTTTACTAATGTAATTCTGTTAACGAGCTGAAAAGAATTAATGACTTTTGCATTCCTGGACATATGTATCCTGTCATAAAATTATCGGCAATGGATTACGATTGGAAATGGATATTATTTTGGATATCGAATGAATAATGGAAACTTAAAGATGTTTGGTTTGATTTTGGATTGGACTTTGGACATGTGTATGTCTTGATCTGATCAATGGCAATGGATTTTGAAATGAAATGAACTTAATTGTTGGAATGAAAGTGGGCTATTCGATTTAAACTTCGGTGAACAGAGCAACTACACTCTCTCTCTCTCTTCACAAGACTTCGGGATTACGAGAATATCGACATAGTTTCCCTATAGTTTCTTGCAAGAAGGGGTTTTGTTCCCAGAAGTTTCTCTAGTCTTTACAGGTCAAAAATAAACTCGTCCATCTGTAAAGATGGGTCTGAAAAGAAGATCTTTGACAGTAGTAGCACAATAGGCATTCTTCACGTGTTATGTAAAGACCCTTTTCGACGGCCCATTGCTTTTAAGGATATTGTCGTAAAACTACCATCTGACCCATTGTAGGATCATTCTCCCCTGAACACTCGATAGAGAGCTTCCCGCAAACTTGGACATCAAACCCCTCCGGAAAATCACAAGAGAGGTGAAAGAGCTGTAGCGGTCTACCGCACCGGCGTTGGAAGCGGTCACTTCGTGACTCGAGACCTACTTGGGCCTCAATCTATATCGCATTCCTGAATTAACGGCAGTTTTTTTTTTTCCACTATAGGCCAATTCTCACAAATTTTCTTTACTCTAAATCAAGGAATAAAGATATCGAATGAAAATAAATAGAGTGAAGCAAACGTAACGGGATATAAGCACAAATTGCAACTCAAAATAAAACGACGAAGACAACAACAACAAAAAACAGACCAGTAAATTATTTCAAAATCAGTAGCATTCGAAAACGTTTTAGATTATTATTAACTAAGTGAGATATGGCGCACCGTGTTGATCCAAAAAAAACTTTTTTTTTGGACCAAATACGTAACTTATTATGATTTACAGCGAAATTTTACTCTATCACATTCTAATTCAAATCAGCTTTCGTTCAAATTTCAGAATATTTTTCTTAGGATTTATTTATTTCAAATTTAAGTGCAGATCAGTGAAATCCAATTTTCTTTCTTTCGCTAACTGATTCACGAGTCAACAATTCTCAGCTATCATAAAATAGAATAGAATTCATAGAAAAAAAAAAGAATTGTCGATGTCACATCCTTTTCTCCCTTAGCAGAAAAAAATGGTGTGACCCCCCACTCTTTGACCTTATGCCGATGGGACGACATCGTTTGAACATTTCTGACTATTTTGGTTTTCTGGCTGTGCACATTGTGCTCCCCCCCCCGGAATTTTTGAACATAGCCAGCTTCTGGTCATTTTTATAAGTCGGGAAATGCAACATTTAAAAATTAAAAACTCGATTTAAAAAGAACTTAATTAACTATAATTTTCTGCATATGTTGAAAATTATTTTAAGGAAAAAATTAGCATTATTTATTACAATATATAATGAATAATAGTTAACAGATGAAATGTTAATTTTAATGTTGGTGTTTGCCATCCACTTATTTCCGTATTAATTTAATACTTTGAAATGAAAGGGGAAAATACGAATTCTTTTTTTTTTTGAATTCCATAATATAATTAGCTAAATTCTCCCAGTATGAGGTCCCAATAAAAACAAGATGTCTCCAAACATGTTATTTTTAGGACTTATTTCATGGATTCTTTGAATTATTTCCCAACATAAAAAAAATAATTAAAAAATACGTAACAATTTATAATACGAAAAAAAAAAGTTTACGAAACATTATTATTTTGGTATAAAAATCACAAGGATGGTGTTTATGATTCAGTAGAAAAAGAAATATTTTTAGCTGAATGGTTTGAATTTTTATTAAAGTGAACCCATTTATGAGAATACAAAAATTAAAGTCGAATTATTGACAAAAGCCGTTAATTGAAGTTTTTTCTCTTGCGTTTTTTAATACATTTGATTCTTTTGTTCTCACCAACTAGTTAATGAATATTTTTTCTTTTGTTTTCTGCAAATAATATTTAAGATTCAGAAAAAATAAATGAGAAGCATTTAACTTCAGTGAATTACATTTAAACAATAAAGCATCTTAATCCTAGAGATTCTAAAATATTAGTTTCTTTACATGTAAATATGCGTTATTAAGTAATACATGTTATACATAACATGTTACAACGTGTAAATTATAAACTATTTCGGTAAATTTAAGAATTGTTACGTAATTTAACGTAAACACTTCCTTGGAAAAAAAATACGCATGGAAATAACGATTAAAAAAATTATTGAACTCCCCCCTTTTTTATGTTGTAGAAATTACACATTTTGTTACCATTAAATATAATCTCATCTTTAACCTGTTTGTCATCCGTATCACGTCTAGCAGGTTCTAGTGAAACTTTCGCAAGGCTGCTGTAACGCGCTTCAAGCGTTCTTCTACATTTTAAAATGCTTTGTAAAATTTTACTTGTTTGAGTTTTTATTTTTGTTTGTTCTAATGCGGCGAAAAACAGAAATTTGATAGGACTGGAGAGGACGGCGAAAGGGTTAAAAAGGAAGGTAAAATATTTTTAAAGAATTACATATATTTTTTAATCATTCTGCATCCAAATTTGATGCTTTTTTGATAGAATAGTAAGATATATAACTCTGACTTTTCTGGGCATTTATCCCAGAAATAAGTATAAACTTAATTAGGATAATCTAAGTAAAATATGCACATTTCTCGAATAAAATCTTGATAAATATTTTTATAAGGAGTGACAATAAGTCACTGAGGTAAGAGCGACTTCTTTTTTCTGTACTTGTATTAGTTGGAAGGGTCTTGTAATTTGATGATGCCTCTATATCTGTGAAAAAGAGAAGTGGATAACGAGAGAGCGATCATGCAATGTTAACGGACTTAAAAATGTTCTGATCTAGAATGAGTTTTTCTACGCATCCTCACATTTAACTGGAGAAAACGAGTAAAATTCATCCTTAATAAGAAATGGAAAACATAAATAAGCATTCTAGTAGTTAGGGTTATCATGATAGAAAATAGGTTTTTTTTTTTTTTTTTTTTTTATTTTGCATTTGTGAATAGAAGATGGTAGATTTTAGGAAATTTACTATAGGATTTTAGAAATTTTTCTGTCTATTAAAAAAAAAAAAGAAAAAAAACTGAATAATTAGGGCACACTAAATTCTGTTTTGGTTCCGATTATTCATATGAAACACTGTATTTTCTTTGATGCTAACTAATTGTTGCTTTTAAAATTTCTTCTGGAAATATTATTATGTCATGTGATATTTGGATTTTGTTCATCTTCAAGTTCTTCCCTTTGATCTTCATCTGACGAATTTGTAATAATTCAAATTTAAAAACGCAATTTAAACGTTTAGCACGATTTTGAAGAGAAATCTGCGCATACTATAAGCAATGCAAATAGCAATCACGTTTAGCGAAATAAAAACGGACCATGTCCTTAATACTTTCTCCTATATCAATGCAAAGTGATCACAAAGATGTCATCGATTAGGGCGGCTTGGTATATATTTTATTTAGCCCAAAAGTTTGGGGCGAAATACATTATAACAGTCCAATAACATTATATGATCGTTCTCTCACTATCCGCATCTGTGAAAATGGGTGTTTGTTAAAGTAAGTTGATTCACAAAGGAGGGGAGGGGGGGGGGGGGGCTCACCCTCATAAATTCTTATCCAAGGAAATGGACAACCATTTGCTATCGTCCCATTGCGGTCACGTGATTTTCCTGAAGTAGGCGTTACCTTCTACCGCAATAGTAGGTCGCGTGTGAACCCACCTTTAAACTCTCATTGGCCTAATACCTCTAACCAATGCTTAGTGGTAACGGTAGACGGATAGAAGAACTTTTCTTTTAAGATTCTTTTAAGTACTGTAAAGAATCAACGTTACAGTTGCCGTTGCCGTAAATTTCCTTTTAAAGAATTGTTTTGACAAAGGATAGTACATAAAACCTGCTTGGAAAAAGGTAAGCAAAATTCTTCTATTATTATATTATGCTTTGTTGTATTAAATATTTATTTATAAAATCATTATTTTTTAACTATTTCTTAGAAAGTTCAGCAATATTAATAAATATTCACGATAAAAAAATATTAATCGATTTGACTGTTGTAAAAAATTAAGAAATATAAATTCAGTTTGAATTGGATTTCGAAGCAGTTTTCTATTTATGGTGAGATGTGCTATAACAATTTTGATTGCCAAAAGTGATAGGGTTTTATTCTTTTCCACGTGGTCGTTAAAGCAATGACTAAGGTTTTAAAATAAATCAGCGGAATATTTATTCATTAATCATGTATTTGATAAGTATTAACTCTTTCTCTTTTTAATAAATTAATTCCATTGAGTCTTTTAAAACGAATATTTTAGAAAATTCAGTTATTAGTTTAGTAATCAGAGTAGAATAATTTGCTGATAAGATCATAAATTGGCATGAAATGTTATGCATTTCGAATTTAAGAGTAAGTCGAATTGCTTTAAAAAAATCTTGCATTTAATTGACTTAAGAAGTTTTTGTGGAATAATTTTTATTAAAAAAGATAAATGTTATTCTAGTGGTAATTTTTCAATCCGTAATTTTCTTTTATATATCTCATTTTTACTCATTTATTTTAATTTTTCATATTTTTAATTTTAAATTTTTTATTTCATTGTGAATTTTATAATATGCCAACATGTTCATAGAATACTCAGAAATGGTTTTAACATTCAGAAATATTTCATTTTATTTGTTTCGGTTAATTTTTTCATGCAGTGTAAAAACTGGAAGAAATTTTCTAAAATTTTTAATATATTGTATCATTTTCTTTCTTTTCTTTTTTCTTTTTTTGTTGTTGTAAATAAACTTACATTCTATAATATTTGTTATTTATGTTTCACGAATTCCGAAATCACTATTTTTCGTCTCTACTTGATTTTTTTAAATAGTAGATTGTATGAAAATCTTTTTAATTATCTAATCTATCCATTTTTAAAATTCTAGGGCATATTTAAATTAAATCTGCCAATAATACTTTCGAAATAAGAATGAAAATTTATGTTATTCATATACATAATTAATTTTTCAGAGAATTAAACTTCAGTTTTCGAAATTCGAGTTTCATTAAAACTGCTTAATTTTACTTGTTATTAGCACAAGATATTGTGCGTTGTCTGCGCAATGTTCGATATTTTGAATACCGATCAGTATCGTGAAGATATCATAAAATGTTGTTGTGTATCTTGAGAGTGACGATTGTAAAATTTTAAAAATTACTATATTATTGAAAAAATAGAATATGATTAATTATAAAATGCAGGCATTGCTTTGATTTTGACACACTTTATTGAAGGGATTTTAATATAATTATTTCTATTGAAAAAATCATGAATATTTATATTATATAAAATAAAAATTCATTTTATTTGGAATCGTTCTAATTAATCAGCATTTTCAAAGATGATGTTTTTAATTTATAACAACTACAAATAATGAAATCATGATATATCGATATATATTGAACGATATATTCCGATGATGAAAATGGGTCATCTCCCAACCCTATTCCGAAGATATCATCATGCACGATTTTTAAACATCCTAAAATTCAAAAAATTAGCTTTTCAGTAATATCAGTGTCATTACCATACAAGTGTTTCTTTAATTTTTGGACAATTTTTCAAAAGTTCATGCATAATTTATACGATAAAAATTAATTCAAATTTCATTATTTCAAAAGTTTATGCATAATTTATACGATAAAAATTAATTAAGAATCACTGATCAAGATGTAAGACGCTGACAATTTTAAGCAGTTAAACATTGTGAGGTGAAAAAGTTTTTCTCATCCCTTCATTCACACAGAACAAAGGAATGTTGACAAAACGACGGATATAATATCTTGTAACGTAACGTTCCTCAGAACAAGTAATCGTTCCAAAAAATGTTAAAATCTTTTATATTTAAAGGCTTATGTCTTAGATAGTCTTCACTTGATGCTTAAAAGGTTACATTATTTAATTTTTGGAATAAGAATTTAATTCATGGGATGTAGATAGTAAAAAGAGAGCAGGTCGTTTATTTTTTCGAATTGTAGAAGTATCATTCGAAATTTCAGAATGGTATACCATTTTAATTGTAATTGGTGCTATTCACTTGAAAAAATGAAATCACAGTTATTAGTAATGTCAGTCAAATAACAAGTGACTGATTATAATTTATTCAAAACTCTGATTTTAATTCTTTTTCATTGTATTTCACAGCAAACATAATTCGAAATGAATACTTTGGGCACATTTATGCACCAATAATATCTAAGATATAGCATGAAATGGTTTTAATAGTAAAATATCTGTCTGTGTGCTATTCCACCAATTAAATCAACACCAACTTCTAGGTGGTGTTGATCAGAGAAAAAGTGGTGGAAGAGAGAGAAAGAGAGTGAGGCTCTTCTCTGTGGTGTTGATTAATAAATCGTTGATTGATTTATATTCCGGGATTATTGGAATTCTAACTACAACGGTTGTTATCAGCAAATTGTCGAAGAAAATTTTAATGCAATTTGAAATGAATTGTTTATCAAAGAAATGTATTAAAATCCTAGTCGTATGGTTGTCACAAAATATACACATTTTCTATATTCTATGAAAATTTCAACAATCCAAGACGTCGGGTATTGTACAAGAGCAATTTCATGGCTCCATCTATAATCAATTAACTAAACTAAAAATGCATTTTATTAGAAATTCACGATTTTTTAAAAAAAATTGAAACTACTGACAGTTAAGATAACTTTAGCAAAGGCATTTATTTAAGATTCCCTAGATTAAGCCTAATTGGTTCAGTCAAATTCTAAGGTGACTTCGGAGTGAATGAAAATGGCATATCACCATAAACAAACTTTCTGCATCTGAGCAGATAACTGTGAAAATTTAGGAGAAATAGATTATTATTATAATTATTTTCTTTCCTCTAAATTAATACAAAATTAATTTAAATAAGTGGCCTCAATCATATCAGGCATATTTAATTTGATACAGAAAAGTCAGCTATAAAATATTTCTATGAACTCTTGCAAATTATTTTACGATCATTTTAAATTTTTCAATTGCATATTCAATAATTCAGTTATTAATTTTTTTATTTTTTTATTTGAAGATTAGTTCGACAATTTTTAACAAAGTTCTTATTATATACATCTGGCAACAAGATGTTTGCCACACAGGGCTAAATGAATTTCTTATATTTCGTGTGCGATGAGTCAAAATAATTCTCAAAAAATTAAGTTTACAGCTTTTGCTAATAATCAGGGAAGAGGTAAATTATTTCTTTTTCATTTGATATTTCCTATAAGAGAATTATTAAACTTATTTAAGTGCTTATCGCATTATTTTGTTGATATAAAGATTGAATGAAAGTGCAGTTTTTAATGACATATTTATATGATGCAGTTTTAATTCTTGAAATTGTTGTAAATCCTTTTTTTTTATTGTTCGTCATTTTTAATATTAATACAGTGTTTCATCTATTTTCTTGACTTTGAATTTTAGGACTTATAATCATTTTTAATAGATTTCCTTAAAAAGCGGCTTTATAATTCTAGGTTGTGTATTGAGTGCTCTTATGTTTTTTTAACAAACAGTACATATCTAACTACGTTCAAACGAACAGTAACTTTGTCCCAATTTATATATTTTAAAGTGAAACTGGCAAAATTCAGTTGTTTTCGAAATATTAAGTGTAAGAGTTTTAAGTTAGAGAGTCGAAATTTAAGCCCGAGATTTAGAATTCTTTCGGTAATAAATTTGGCATTTTCAGAATGTTATTTCTGAACTAAAATATTAATTTATATTAATTAAAATATTACATTAGTACACCATTACACAGTCCAAATTTGATTTCCTGGTTTTTAGTATTTTTTGTAATTTTTGTATTTATAAAGTCACTCGAAATTTTAAAATACCTTGATGCTTCTTAGAAATAGAATTTCTCATTTATCTTTTTCATAGTGCATTCATGGGATTTTGCATGAATATCGTCTTTTTATTAAATTTTATTACCTATTAGTTTTGTTGCTATTTATAATTATATTTTATCAGAACTTTGAACTTACTGTCAAGGTATATATATGCAATGTATTATAATCTACACTTTATTTAAAAATATTATATTCTCTGATAGTTTTATTTTTTATTAAAAAAATTCCATGAACATATTTAAAATCTTTTTACGATAAAAATTCTTATTTCTTAAAATATATGATTGGAATGCTTTATTTCTTCTATTCTCTTCAACTTATTATTAATTAAATATTTTAGGACTAGATCTGTTGACTTTTGTGATGTTATTATGTAGGTAATTTATTTCAACATGAAATAAACTGCTGCTTTTCATGCTGAAATAAATAACCATGTTCAATTATTTTTTATGCTTATTGATATAGTTACTATTATTGCTGTATTATGTACTTAGGTACAATAATGTTGTTTATATTATCCAAAACTTAAAATGTAATTATTACAGAGCTGGTGGTTCTTTGATTTCCTTAAAAATTCATCTAAAATATCTGTAATCTTAATTTTTAAATTATAAAGAAATTGCAAAATTGAATACAATTATTTTATAATTTTTTTTCATTTTTATAATTTATGTAAATTTTAACTGTGAAAAAAATTTTAAAAACTTAATGATAGTTTGCTTTTTTCTTACTTTAATACCTAAATATCTTTAGACAGTTAAATAATATATATTCTACTTTATCTCATTATATCGTTAATACTCACTGATTGCAATAAACATGTCATCCTTCAAAATTAATTACTGGCATGTGCTTAATACACAAATGCCTAATTTTTTTATATCTGTAAGACGGAAGAATTACATTTTCAATAAACAGCCGAGATTTCTTGTCACTCTCAATACAGATTAAAAAAATTTGAAGTCTGCTAAGCTCTCACAACTAAGTAAAAATTTTAAATTAATAATTATTTTTATAGTTATTTAATTAAAGTAAATAAAAAATCCTGAATGGTACTTGATGTACATCTAAATTTTACTTTTACTATATCCATTTCAAATTATTTACTAATGAAGTAAAAAATTAAAATTAAAAAAAGTAGGATTTTTCATGTATTAATTACTAGCCGCCTTTGGCGACCAGCCGGTTCGCCGGTATTGCCGCTCGCTACAATTTTCGATTAAATATTTTAAGTAACTGGTCTCTTAAAGGATTCTCAAACAAAACATTTTTAATCTTCAAATTTTGATCGTCATACCAAACTTATATTGTTTAGATCGTTTCGTTCAATTTACTATATATATTTTGCTAATTTGTTGCCATTTCCGGTAAAACTTCAACTTTAATTAAAAATGTAAATGACGAAATTGCAGTTAATATTAAGATATTTTTTAATAAAACCAAGAGTTTTATTTTATTAATCATCTTTATTGTTATTTATTAATTATTATTATTATTGAATATGAGTATTGCAAACAGAATCGCTCGGTATTTAAGTCTTATGTTAACTACAAAATATTTTTCATAGTTTATGTAATATCTCAAACAATAATTCAACAAAAATTTCTGAGATTCAGTATAAAATTCAATTTTTAGTTTTGCTTTCAAAAGGATTGAAACGAAATCAATAATAATATTTTGTTCCTGCTTATAAATATATTTCAAAAATTATGAAGTCTAAATTTAATGCAGTAAGGTATATTCTGATAAATATTCTGGACACACCAAATTTTAAATAAATGAATGAATGTTTCTATTTTCCACGATCAACTAAGACTTATTTATGAAGTTTCAAATGTTAAAAATTTAGAAAAACTCACCATTTTCATAATCTTAGGCCAATTAATCTTGAGAAACCTGCGCGCTTATTGGCGTATTTTCTTTGAAACAATCGATGAAAAATCTAAAATTATCCTTTTTTTTATTGAATAGTGATATTCAAATCTTCATAAATCAGTCAGTTTAAGTGATTTGAAATTAACTCTTAAAAGTCAGTGATTTAGTTGATTGGAAATTAACTCTATGACCACCATAAAATCTGTGCTTTCTCTTGTGGTGTATGCATTCTCCTTAATATCCGATCGAATAAAACATCACATACAAAAGTACTACATAGAACAAACACATCAAAAGTAAACATAACATTTCAATAGTTGCCAAAAACAAAAGAGAAAAATGCAATTAATAAGCAGACAATATTTAGAAAAGTACAGATATTTAGACTGGAAAATGAAATTATCTGAAATTAAAAACACGCGGAGACGATATTTACAAAAGTAAAAATATTCAAACCTGAGAAGGAAAATATATGAGTTATTCCATCAATAAATGCCATAAGTTTAGTTTACATCTGCATTATTTTATGAGTCATTAAATATCAAAATGGATCCGGGACTGAATAAACACCCTGTATAGAGAGTGTAAAAGATCATAAAATAATTTTTTTTGAATTTATTTTTTAGAAAAAATAATATTTCATATTGGTTTCATTTCCTACAAACATGTACCGAAAATTATATTTTTGCAGATTTCATTTCCAAAAAGATTTAATTGATTTTTAATTGGAGCTTTAATCAATGTGATGGCAACACTTTGAAAAAAGCTATTTTTTTTCTCATGAATGCGAAACGTGCTTAATCCTCATTTTTATTTTTGACGAAAAAAATTATTGAAAAACATAGTTAAAATATTTATTTAAAAATTCATTAAAAATAGAAATTTAATTTTAAGATTAAAACAGTAGTATCATTTAAAAGATAAATTTTTTATCTTTAACTGGATGTAAAAATCTTTTTTGTGCAGTAATATTTTCGAAAGTTATAGCAAAAACACGCCAAAATTTCGCTTAATTTTTAAATAAATAAAATTCTAGTTAAAAATTCGAAAAAATAACCCCCAGGTGCACATTCCTGGCCTCCAAGGTATACACGTGCCAAATTTGGTAGCTGTAGGTTGAATGGTCTGGTCTGTAGAGCGCCAACACACACACACACACACACATTGAGCTTTATTATAAGTATAGATTAATTGATAGTACCCAGACCTGACTTGTTTATTCATAACAATTTCTTGTTGCTTTTTTTTAAAGTCATCTCTAATTTTCTTTTTTTTAAATGCATTTGTAAGGATTTATATTAATATTATCATTTTTTAAATCTATCTAAATCTACCTCAATTAAAAAAATCCTTCACATGCATAAAAACAAATGCAAACAATGTTCACAAAAGCAAATTATTCCAGTGACAAGTTATTTAACTATATAAAATAGTAAACTTTTCAGTTTATGTTCTTTACACATTATTATAGCTAACAAAATATTTTTACATTCTACTTATAAAAGAAGGGAATAAAGAAAGCATGAATTTTACTTTGTTTATTTTATAAAGGGGGGGGGGAAGTTCACATCTGATTTTTCTATTAGCTTTACTTATCCAAAATTTTGATGTTTTGTTGTGATACTCTTTTCATTTGTGGTTCTTTGAAATTTGAATTTTGAGTTTAATGAATTCCTAAAAGCAACTATTTTAGAGATGGAATAAAAAGTATGCACATTGCTTTGTGAAAAGTCCCTCCCTTCCCTAACAACAACACTATTAAAGTTCTGTATTGTATATAAGAATTTTGCTAAAAATGCTAGTTCAAAGATGTATAGTATATTCTTTACAATTTAGTAGTCAATTTTTATTTTGAGTACTTTTTTATTATGATTTATAAATAGATAATAGTAGTTTTTATTGATCAAAATAAAGAAGTTCACTATTCTGCCCTCAAATTATGAACTGTTTCTCCCAATGAAAGATTTAAATTATTGTAAAGTTATCTTTTGGATCATTGAATCTGCATTAAGTACAAATTAGGATAAATATTGTCAATTCTCAGATGTAAAAAATCCATACTTTTGTGTGAAGGGTCTAGATATTTATTTCACTAAATTAGGGTATTACATGAAAAAAAAAAGAAGTTGGATATGATGAAAAACAAGGTCAAAACCTACTCAAGAATTCTGGAAAAGTGCTATCACTTTGAGGAGTAAAATCATCAAATATTGCTAGTTTTAGAATCCTGAAATGACTAGTACAAATAAGCATTTTATGTTAAGATTTTAAACTTTAGCAGATTGTAGGTAAATTTTTAAGTGTATTGTTAAGTTTATTTATATTATTCTTAAACTCCTCTCCTTCCCCATAAATATTTTACTGATTTGATGCTAAATATTTCATACACTGTTATCATTCTTAAGATATAACTTTTATTCATCTATTGTTAGCACTTTATTTTGTTAGCTTCTTTTATTTTGTAGAATCTTTTATTTGTGATTTGATTCTCGCAAACTTCCTGAGATGCTGAGTTATAACAGGATACTGATAATATAAAAATCATTTGTAATTATATTATTTTGGCCAAATTCTGAGAAATCAGTTTTCATTGGAAAGTTATTGTTTCTAGTAAATATTTATTCGTTAACACCTTTTAAAATAGTAAGTTTTGGTTTGAGCTGCATATCCTGACAATTTTTTTCAGCTGAAAATTTGTTTGGAGGTGAAACAAATATGTTCCATTACCCTTTAAGGGTTTCAAGTATTCTCTTAGATGCTTTATGACCCCTGTTGACATTTGTTACTTCTCATTTATACTGGAAGTATGAAACTTGTTTCCTTGTCCATTTTTTTTTTCAAAAATTTGCAAGTATGATAGTAATAGAAATGCATTCATGTAATCATTAGAAACAACTATCAATTCTTGCAATAGTATTTTGATGGATATCATTTTCTTTGAAAGCTTCAGAAAAAGCTGGCAAATCATATTTTATCAATAAAATCTTATCCTCAAAATTTCTTCATTGTTACCACGTGTATTTGTAATTATTGAGCTTCGAGAAGGAAATCAAAATCAAAAGCCCATTAGTAGGCATTAAATTCAGTAGAAAGTATCATTTGAAATAGCTCCCTCCCTCCACTTGTAAATTATCTACTGAAAAGAAACTACTTATATATATTCTTAGACAAATATCAAGCATTAATACTAATGCTTGATATTTGTCTAAGAATAATAAATTTTTTCCATGAAATAAATAATCAAATGATAAATGTAATAATATTTGATATCATTAACTTTCCTAAGCTTAATAATATCAAGGATAGTTTAGTTTTGTGATTAGATTAGGTTAGATTTTATTGTCAAGAATGAAGCTAAATTTATTAGTTATCACTTTAATCAGTGATTAAGTATTTGTCAGCATTGTATATAAATTAAAAATCAATAATATTCATCTTTATCTTGTATGTCTTCTTACTGAATTTGATCTCCAGTCAGCTTTGATGTTTATAAGGGAAGAGGGAAAGACAGTGTTGATTTTCTCTTCAGATTGTTTGAATTCAAATTTCTAGAAATAAAAAAATTTAGAGTAAAAAAAATTAGTATGCATACATTGATAAACAGTAATAAAGTATTGAAACTGGAGAATATGCTATGACGAAAACTAAAAACATAAAAACTGTATTATAATTGGATAATATTTGCTCTAATAATTCGTGAAATCCATCCCATCCAGTTTACGAACAAATTGAAGCCATCATTTATGGATAACGACATTTGTAAAGTTTCCTGATAATAATTGTAGTCGATAATAACAGCAACAAACAGGTTGTTATTATTTATTAAAAGAAACTCTTTTTCAATTTATTCCTGAAAAAAAAGTGATTTTCATAAAATAAAAAAAATTAACATTGAAAATAAAATTTTTCATTAATATCATTCATCTTCGTTTATAATCAACAAATCTTTTGATACTTATTTAGATATTAAATTACAAACTTTAGAATTGAGCTACCTTTTAAAAAGTAGTATACCTTCATAAAAGATTTAAGAATGAAACGCAAAGAAATGAGATCTTCAACCATAATTGAATTTGGCAATTAATTATTTAATTTTGGAAATCGTACTTTAGCAAATGAAACTTGTGCTTGATTGTTTAATTCCAAAAATTGTTCATACTCTCTAAAACTCAAACATTTGTTTCATATTTAAAAAAAATATACAAATGAAATATATTGCTATGCCAATGGGTGAAATAAAAATTAAGTAACTTGAAATGTTAAGAAACTTAAATAACTTTTTGAATACACATTTATGTTACATACAAGTGCCAATTATTGTGTGATTTCTAATTCTTGTTCTACATATTAAAAATATTTTCATCCTTAATAAAGTACAAAGATATGCATATTTAATTTTAAAAATTTCATAATCGCTAACCAAAAAAATATGTAAAAAATAAAGGTAATTAGAGTTTAAATCAACATAAATGCAAACATTTTATTTTCAAATAATTTGATTCTAAGTATACTAATACAATTAAAAATCTAATCAAAGTAATTCAATAGAAGAAGTTTATGTATTGTATTAAATAGACATGCAACAAAAATCTTTACTTTTTTCATAATAATAATAAATATTCATGTTAATTAAGCAAATGAAAAGAACATTTTATTTCAAAATTATCGAAAAAAAGTAAATTTAAAATAGAATCATGCAATAACAAGGAAACTTAGTCCATGATTAAATATCTATTTCAGTAATTTTATAAATTGTAATATGCAACTATGTATTCACATAATCAGAGCAATTCATGGTACCAAGATACAAGCAAATTAAGTTGATCAATAAGCATTCAAATATCTTAGTTTAGTTCCTGATAAACAAAATAACTGTATTTTAAAAATGTTATTGAATGAATAAAATGTATAAATTCCAAGTTATTCTTTGATCTGTGCAGACTTTTTCTTAATACTCAAAATTTAGTTTTAATCATCTAGTTCATTTTAACATGTTACTCACTTTTTAGGGGTGGTGGTAGTGGCATCCATAAAACCTGAAATCCTAAATACCAAAAATTAGAAATCTTATTTCCTTATCTAAAAAAAGATGGAGTATCTTTTTTATTTTTTACAGGCAAAAACTACTTCAAATTTTTGATAATGTATTAAAACCAGTATTTTAGTTAAATGACTTTACTGAAAAATAATTTACAATTAACCTAACATTTTATGCACTACTTTGACATGTATATAGCAGATTTGTCTTTTATCCCTGTAAAAATAAACCTTATAGCATTCAGGAATGAAGATAAAATATCTCCAGTATCATTCAGAAATCCAACCCTCAAAATATTTATGCACAATTTCTACGAGACATAGTTACAAGAAAAACTGAATTTTTAAAACGAGATCTGTTGTTTCAATCTTGGAAAATCAGTTTGGCTTTGCTTATTCAGACCGACTGAGAAAAAGAAGTGGAACAGTTAGCAAAATTCCAAAGGAATTTTCCTCTGTAAAAAATTACTTCCATAGTTTAATTCTATTTACCCCATATTTATTCACTGTTGAGGTTGATTACATTGTATATTTTCTGAATGAAATTTTCATGAAACATCTGTATTTTCAGAAATTAAATCCCGATTTTTCTTCTTAAAAAATTGTTTTTTGCCAGTAATTACAAATATAAAAATAATTGACAATTTTTATTTCTTTTCAAAACATTGATAATTTAGCAGTCATATTATGATTATTAACAGTAATTTTATCAAGTTAATATTTTGTCTTGTTCTTATAAATTTTTATCCAGCTCTTATTTTCATACTATTTGTATTTCTGTCATGTAGTCAATGTTCAAAAAAGGAGATTTTTAGAAGTTTGTATTTTTTGCCATACCTTTTTTTAAAAACAACAGCAGAAAGCTGTTAGACTTTCGAAGTAATTTGGCAGTATTTTTAATATATAATTCAAGGTAACAAGTCATAGAATTAGCATGTTTCATATTTTATTTTGAAGAGTACCAGTTTTGCAGCCTATTTTAGATATAATTGGTAATGCAACAATGTCAAATCTGTGTAATAATAGAAAGTTATATTGGGAATAATGATTTACATAAAATTATATTAAAATATCGTGGTAGCATACTAAATTCAGCATACTAAAGATAAATTTCGTTTATGAAAGCAATAAACAAATCTATTTGCAAAACAATTTTTAATTAACAATTAAAAACACTATTAATGATTTTAAAGTCTACCCCTATTATCAATAAAGATGAATGCATATGCCTATGTGCGAATATTCTACTAACCAGACCTTTTTACTTAAAGCTATCAAATTTGGCACATATAAACTTTGGAAAGTAGAGATAACATCTCAAAGGGATTTTTTTTTTTTGAAATTCTAATTGAAAATTTCAGTTAAAATTGAGTAAAATTTTGACATTCTGTGATAACTTAAAAATATTGCAGTAGAAAAATGAATTTTAAAATACAATAATAATAATGATGAGTTAATAAATAAATTTTCAATAATACAATTTTTTCCCCCTATAATTTATTTTCTATTTTTAATTAAATAAAAAAGTATTTTAAGCACATTTTACTATGGCATATTTTTCTATTGATATGAAATTCAAATGGTTTTCATTGCTGATATGGCTATTTTATACGGCATTTTTTCCAATTCCATTGATTAATAAAGACCATTTTCCTTTTCCATATTGAGTAATATAAAATAGTAGTATGTATAAGATATACTTTAAACAAGATTTTTGAAATTCTGATGTAGTTACAATTAAGATTTAACTGTATAACTAAGCAATGATGAAAATAAACAATTTTTTTTAAAAAAAAAAACAGTGTTGCTCTTTTCTGTGATAAAATTGGGCATATAAAAATATAGATGAAAATTTCATGAAATACATAATAAATTAGCATAATGGGACAGAGCTTCTAAAATAATGTCTGTCAAAATGTGAAGTTTAATAATATTTAAGTAACACAAAATATTTAATTGAAACTTTCAGCAACCACTAACTCTAACAAAGTAAATGTTTGCCAAAATTGACTAATCTTCAATATATTTGTGTGTCTATAATGGTCTCAATGTTCTTACTATAATTATTTTGTTATGTAAATTCAAGTAATTTAAAAAATTAATACATGTATTGCAGAAATTAAATAATTTTTGCTTCATTTGCTAAATTGTTTAGAAATTCGTATATACACATTTATATACTATGAAATTTTCTTCGAGTGATAATTTTCAGAATTTTTTCAAATAAGGTTAAACTTCTCCCCCTGTCAGTTATTAAATGTTCAATATTTATTAATAAAATCAAGAACTGTCTTTTTATATCATTTTTAAATTTTGTGCGCGCCGAATCTACACATTTAAATATGTACTCTGAAGAAAACAATTATTCAAATTGTTTAAATATGCAATCTTTGTCAAACGTGCTTCAAACATATGTCCTAGTATTAGATTCCTTTTTCAGCTTTAATTGAAATTACACGAAATCTTGGATAATTTTAGATAGTATTCAATGTTGCATTTTTCTTCATTTTTTCAAAAAATTATATCAAGTGTTAAAATTTAGAGAAGAAAATGTATGCACTTTTTTGTTGTTTAGTTAAGATGAAATATTTGATGTAAAATTTGGCAATATGACTCATGCTTTAAAAGAAAAATAGAGGATTATCTGTATTTTGCTTGCTCTAGTGCGACGCTTAGTCCAACAAACTATTTTTATTTTACAAAACTTTTAGAGAATATATCTTTTTTCTAATCAGCATGTTAATTGGTGATTATTTTTTAAAATGTAAGATGGCAAATGTTAATGTGATTGGTGTGGGGAGGCAAATGCATTTTCTGACTACAATTTCAGTCTATGGAACTTTGATTTTCTCTCTATTTAGCTTCTATATTTCCTTTTGGTTATTACGATTTAATGGTTTTGTTGGGTTTTTTCATCATACTTATTTTGCTAATTTCATATAATATTTTAAGATATTAAAAATGACGACCTTCATAATATATATATAAAAAGTTGGCGAAAGTGGACTCTTATGAATTTATTAAAGTTCTTAATTTTTTGAATCTTAGATAATATTTTGTACTGAATATTTCAAATTAAAAAATTGCGACTGTAAATTATTAATCATTGTTCAATAATACAGGTAAGGCCTTACAGGCAAAATAAAATAACAGGAAGTGGCAGACAGAACAACTTGTCTTTACGTGGCCAGAAGAAATACTTTACTCCTAAGCCTAACAACTGTGAAACTTGAACGTAGACTATCTTTTGAGTTTTCTATATTGAATGTTTGCAAATTTTCTTTTATAAAACTTTTGAACCAATTTAAATAGCAAAAAGTGATGATAATAAGTATTAATTATATTAATTTTACTAAAACCCCTTCTGAATATTATAATCGGTGCCTTTGAGAAGGTAATGTTAAACAGCACATATGCAGTCAGGTGAGTTCAGATAGATATCATTTTATTTATATTTGTCTAAGGTTAAATCATTTTCTTATGTATTAACATTCTCTTTAGTATTTTAAAAAGATGCATATTTGCTCTTTATTTTGTTTTCTTAGTGTATCGGCGTTAAATACTTTTAAACATAATTTGGAAGATTTGAGATAATGTAAATATTTGCTCTATTAATACATTAAGTTTAATAAAAATATTTTGTATATCATTTTGCTAATCTTTCGAACAATGTTTATTGCAACATTAATTTTCTGTGTCGTTGCACACTTGCTTCGGTCATCGGATGAGTCATATGTTTCGGAATATTTAGGAACGTATGTAGGATTAGACAATAATTCAGTTAATATTTAACCTGTAGAAAGAATTCAGTTCTATCATATTTAAAAGTTGAATAGCATTGAATTTTCTTCTTGTTCTTGTAAACTTTTTTTTAATGTAAAAAATGTAAATTTTTGTAAATAAATATATTTTCTAAACTTTGTAATGAAATATAAACTAAATTACAAATTGATCCACTTAATTGAAATTGTCTAATCATATTATCAAATATATTTAAAAAAAACTTATGTTCAATTCTAGAAGATATATTTCAGAATTTAAATTTTAAAGATGCTGAAAAGTAATTTGAATTCTAAGTAATACATATGTTTTAAAAATCAGTGAAATCCAGTTAAGTTTTTGGTCTATTGCAGTGAATTATATGCAGATCTAAAACATTATAAATATTCATAATGTCATCTTAAATGAGTAATGTGTGATGTTTTAGGGATGATGGTCGATTTGCTGTGGAATGAATAATAATTTAAGAACTTAGAAAATTTATCAAATTGTAAAGGATTATGAATTAGTTTTGAATAGCCTTATCTATTTTACAATTATATTTCTGTCATTCCTTCTAATAAATTAATTTATTCCCAATAACAATTAGTAACATCTATTTTTATATACTTTTTGCATTTTTACTAAAATTATTCAGTTTAGCTCTTTATTTTTATTTTAGGTCACGCCGAGTTCAGTCAAGGGTATCATCAGGTAAGTATTTCAAATTTTTTGAATTATTTTTAAATAAACTTTAATTTTAATGATTTATTACAGAGTATTAAAAATTCTTAATTTGTTATGTCTTGTATTAAAAACTGGATTGTAATATATGCGAAATAACTTGGATTTGTATGTTGAATCATTTTGTTTCATTCAATTACATAAAAATATTCTAATGTTGAATTTTTCAAAATTCTGTAATCAAGCTTAAGATTATGGAGCAGTTGAATTTTTTAATTCTAATTTCTTGCAAAACATGATAATCCTGACTTTTCTTTATAGAAATTTCTTGCTAATCTTTTTGATGGGTAGTACAATTTTAGTAAGAAATTATATCTTGTATCATAATCTTATATTTTTCATCTTGAAGGTATTCAGTATGAAAGCATTTTATGTAAAATATAAGTACATTTAGCCAAACTATATTTTTTAATTCTTAATTTTGAAAGTTGGACTTTTTTATCAGTTTAATGTGAAAATAAAAGGTAAATTATAATTGTTATTAATATGATCTCGAATGAGTAATAGCATCTGAATACTGAAAGAAAATTTTCATGTCAGTGGTTTATAATGACAATTAAGGCAGTAGTAAATGGTTTCGTTTAGTCATTTGCCAAAATTCTGGCACTAAAAATATTGTTTCCCAATGGGGATCATGCAAGAAAATATGCATAACTTTTCATAATGCAGAGGAAATTACTAATGACTCTCGTTTACAGATATCTTGCAGAACAAAAATAACCAAATAATATTTTACTAACAAAAACATGAAGAACCAAAAGATTTGCTGGCAACCATGTAAAAAGAATGATTTCATTTTACATGATCTTTTATTTTATTGCCATTATACTTACTGAAAACTGTTTATTCTTTAAAGCAAAAAATTAGCAGATAAAATTATAGAAACACAGAATTAGATTTAATTTTTTAATTAATTGAAACTCTTTGTTTTCAATTTCAGATAAGATTTCTGAATTTTTTTGTTTGTTTTATTTTTAAGACATGTTTTATCATAGATTTTGCTTAATTTTTTTTTTTTTAGAATCATTTTGAACCATATTCCTATGTGATTGGAATTTTTTAAGTAGAAGATAATCAAATGCAATGCATCTTCTCATTTAATTTTGATTCAATACTGTTAAATGTTACTGTGAACCTGAATTCAGATCTTAGAAAATGAAATAATTTTTATGCATGTATATAATGTTAAAATACTAAGAATACATATGGAATGTAGTTCAACATAATTATATCTTAGTATATTATTAATACCAACTTTGTTTATTAAACATTATTAAGTACAGTTGTTTCTAATTTGCATAGCAGCAAAATATATTTTATTGATATAAATAGTGTCAAGTAGATTTATACAAATTTAATTATTTGCATATTCAAGTATTTGTTAAAATTTTTTATTCAGTGTATTTTAAGAAATATATGTCTATATATAAAAAAAAGCTAAAGTATATACTTTAATGAAATGGTTCTTTATCTGACTATCAGGATAAAATTTATGCACAAATAAAATTTTACTGTTATAAAAATTTATGAAATCAATAATTCATTCTACTTATTTATTTTAAAATATTGCATAAATCAAAATTCATGACCTTTTTGTAATTTTTCTTTGTACCAAGCTGTAAATAAGGCTTCAACAGCTATAATTCATTTAGACCAGTCTTAATGCTATTCTCTGAACAGATCTCCAGCTTACTATCAAAAAATTCCTTTACTCTATAGTGATGTCACTTAGTCTTCCTCTTTCTAGCTATTACACATGTCTATGCAATTCTTGCATTATCATTTGGCAGCATTCTTATTGTTTATCCAATTGATATTCATTTAATTTCTGTGCAAATGAACTTGCCTGATGTTTTAATGTACTATTCAGTATTTGAAATTTTCTTTCTGTATTATATTTTAAGAATCTTTTTGAGGTAAGAAGTTTGGAAGATTTTATAATTTCTGAAAAAGTGAGCTAAATAAATTAGATAATTACAATTTTTGCATTTTTTATTACCAATTACTTAAAAACTAAAGTAAGAAAATTATTCAAATAGTGAAAAAAGTCTGTAGACAATAAATCAAATAAGATGAAATGCTTACTTTTGCTTTAGGATACAACAACTCCTTGATTATTCAATGCTAATAATGGAAATTGGAAAGTTTTGTAACATTGAATATGAGCCTAAAGAAGTCTGAAATTAGATATGAAAAAAGACTTATAGATATCTATGAAAGTGGAAGTGATACTTGAAAAATAAGTTAATAGTATAGTTTCTAAATGCAGGAAAATTGGCTGTGTAAAAATTCAGGAAGGGGAGTAGTTTTCACACCTTTGTGAGCCAAAGTAGATTGTTTAAAAAAATAATAAATTGGAAGATAAATGCTGTTAAATAAATCTTTGTAGCTAGAAATTTTTTAAGGAATTATCTTATTTTGAACTGTAAGGCACATATTGAGGAATCGTGACTTGAATGCTTGAGAAACTTATATCAATATAGTGAATCAGTAGAAGAGATTGAAATTTGCTGGATGTTATTAAAAAAACAACTAAGAATTATGTAATTTTTGTCAATTAGGACATAAATCTTATTTTAAATATTTTTGGTACAATTAGATGCAAAAGGTATGAAAAATCCATAATGTTAAACTCAAATTCAGAAATATGGCAGCAACAGTTAATTTAAACAGGGTTGCTGGTTAGGTTTGGAATAAGGAACCCAAATATAGTAAATATGCTTAAATTCTCAAATTAAATATTAGACCAATACTAAAAAACAAAATGATTCGATCAAATTACTCGGACAACAATCTAAAGAATACATCCTATATTTGTAGACTATGTGTCTCATGAAAGTAATATCATGAAAGAAAAATTAATTGAAGTGGGATATTGATCTCGGTATATGTAAAGAGATAAGAATCATACTAAGTGTTATATATGCGAGATACATAACTTTTTAAGAATCACTTTTCACATTTTCATGTATTATATAGAATAAATTCTGATTTTACCCTTTATTAAATGGTACATTGCATTCATTTTTGGTGTATCTCTCACTTAGGGACCCTATGCGTACACCACACCAGCATTATCATCAGTTGCAAGCAACTCTGGTCATGATATTAAACCAGTAGCTGCTGCCCAGCAAGCAATGTATTCTAGTGCTGGTATGCCTGCGCCATCGCAGCATCACCAATCCATGGGAGGACCAATTGCATCTCCCCAGCCTATAATTCAACAAGGGCAACAGATGTCTAGAAACCCCACCATCACAATGCCCACGGTAAGTTTAAGAGTTTAAATGTAATTGTTTCTTATACACATATATCTAACAATTTGAACTGAAAATGGTTGATAATGATATTCTACTGAATACTTTGACTATGAACAAAATACTGGGTTTTATTATATACTTAAAATAATTTTAAAAACAAGGAAAAATTTCAGTCGTAACAGAACACTTTCTAGTTTACTCTTCTTAATTTTAGCTAGACATTGAAAGCAAATAACTTTTTGTTGAATAGAAATTTGAACATTTAAAACTTAAGCTATGTAAAAGGATGTAGGAAGGAATATCTTTTGTATTTATTATCTCCATTTTATAAATTGAAAACAAAATTTGTTTCTGTTTTATCATTTGTGCGTATGAAATGTTATATCTATATATTGTGATTTGGATTTAGTACGAATTTTAAATCATTGTTGAATCGAATCAACAATCGAATGTTGTTGTAAAATCAAAATAAATCCTTTTAAAATGTTCCTTAATTTCTGCATTGGATCTTATATGATAAAATTTTATGCTATATTAATTGTTTTGTTTGCTTTTTTATTAGGCTTATTATCAAAGAAACAACGTCCCTCCTCGAACAATGCAGAGCATGCCTCGAAATCCTATAAGTGCAGTTGTCAACCAGCCTGGTCAGCAACCATCTTCTCAATATGCGCCAATGCCGACTATGGTGCCAATACAACACAATTTTAATTCGTTCCCGCCAACATTGGTCAATCATCAATTTCCACAAATGGTAAATCCCTTTTATTTTTATTTTTTAACTTGTTGTAACTTAAAACTCATTAATTCTTGCACTTTAATATTCTATATAAATGCTTAGTGTTTTGGATTTTAGTTGGAAATGTAAAGATTGTTATGTATACTAATAGTTTGCAAGGATTGTGTAGGAATTGTGATGCATTGCTTATGAAAGATTTATATGTTGAATATTAAGATTGATTTATTATTATATATTAAAGGGCCATTAAGTTAGATATTACTGATCTTCTGGAATTGAAAAGATTATACAATTTAGCAAGGCTTATATATAATATATCCATGGAAATGGTATGGAAGTATATTTTAAGTATTCTGATCTGTACTTCACTACAGAAGAGTTGAAAGTTATTAGTTATTTAAATTTCTTAATGGTCATTTCAAGAATATAAATTCTTTTCTGAAAATTAAAATTCTTTTGAACTAAGAAAATTACAGATAGCAGAAAAGGAAAATTTGGAAGTAGTAGTGTAACAGTATCTGTATAAACTGTAAAACAACCAGTCATTGCCAAAGAAAAAATACCCTAAATGGTTACTAATTGACATGATTTTAAAATTCTAATTCACTGCTAGCTTGGCTGATTGCTTTTCTTATTTAGATCACTATTATAAGAGTTTGTTGTCTAGATCTAGAATAATCCCTTTTTCTTGTATATCCTTGTTACAGTGGAATGCGTTTCTTTTTATTTCTAGAATGGGTGTACTCATGCTTAAACATTTTTTTCCGCTCTCTCAAAACTATCTAAAGAGTAATATTTATTCATGCAGTAATTTCCATTTATGGATATATGGGACTTTTTATTAGGATCTGCATTGTTTTTTCTTTGTGTGATCATTTTTAATTCTATCCTATTCTTTAGTACCAACATAGAGCGTACAATGCTCCTCAGTATCCCGTTATCCCGAATCAACAATATTTATGGAATTGCAATATTCCACCACCTCAGAATTCGAATGGTAAGAAATGTTTTTAATGATTTCTGCATATGGCTTAGTATACTTTGTATCATTTCATGAGATGTAATTCATAATGTTTTCAGTATATCACAACTCTATTTTTTTTAAACATTAAATGAATTTTTTTTAATTACATATAAAACAGATTTAAGAAGTTTGGTTGTAAAATATTCAATTTCTTTTATTTTATAATGTACTGTATAAGTTTTATTTCTAATATTAATTTCTATTAATTAATCATTTTTAAAAATCAAATATTTTTTAATTTTTTCACAAGCTGTGTCTTGTTATCCCAAAAATAGAACCTACATTTATATTTTCTTATATAAAAAGTAGGGGTTACTATAAAGTAGTGTCAAAATAATAAAAGTTAATGTTTATATAAAAATTGAATATTTTAATTTATATTGTGCCAAGAATTTAGTAATTTTTAAAATGAAAGTGTACCAGTTTTTTCATGATACATGAATTTCGTTTAGTATTCTCTCAGCCCTTTAAATTTTATTTTCCTTAACTTGGGTCCCAGAAAATTATTTCAGTTATTGTTTGCTCCTAAAAGAGAACTTGAAAACTAGATGAGATGAGGAAAAAAATTTGTTTTGCTTGCTGCAATGGTGTTAATGAAAGAATTTTTAGAAGGGTTATATATATATATATATAATCCTGCTAAAAATGCTTTCATGCTGGAACAAGATTGTTGTTTTATATATATATATATAACAATAATCTTTTCCAGCATGAAGGTAACTTTAGAGTCACTCCTCATAACAAAGATGTATGTGGGAGTTTGTTTTGATGTTAAACAGAGCAATAATGACAAAAGCAAAAGTGTTTGCAATTAAATTAAAAAAATTAATTAATGTCTTAACAAATTGTGCTAATTTGTTTAACCAACAAAAATGTGATTAAAAAAATTAATTCACTTATTTATTTAGTCATTGATAAAAGTATGTTAAATAATTTTAAGTAATGTTAAGTAAAATTCTTCAGAAATATCTGTTCTTTAGAAATTTATTGATACTACATTATATATAATTCATTGGTATAAAATGCTACTGATGAATGTGCAATCTGTGTTGGTGGGTTAGTGGAATTTTATGGTTCTTGAATTTTTTTTTTTAATTTGAAAGCTCTTCAATAGAGAGGTAGAGGTGTCTTGAATAAGAGAGTAATTTTAACTTTTAATTATTAATATGCATTAATTGTGTATTAACATTGTAATTGAGTATAATGCATTAATTGTGTATTAACATTCAAGTCATTTTACAGGTTACTTTCCTTCTCATGGGATGTCCAGCTACCAGTCAATGCCCCCTCAAATGCCTCCTCAGTCTATTCCTGCTCAGCCCCAACAACAGCATAGCAGGAAAGGTGAAAAGGCTATTCCAATTATTGATCCAAAGACTGGAAAAAATGTGTTGAGTGTTGATAAAAATGCTGAAGATAGTTCTCGTCCAAACAGTGAAAAAGAATCTGTAAGTTTCACCTTTTACCTATCAAGTTTTATTGACATATGTTTTGGTCTATTATTATTTATGTTCTTTCAATTTGACTGGCAGTTAGTAAATTCTTGGTAGAAAAATTTCAAACCAATAAATTGGTAAACAATTTGAGTACTTCTTTCGGACTGAGACCAAAATAAGCATCGGATGTTCATTTTATATATTCTGCGAGATCTTCTTTCACATGGCTGCTGAAAATTTTTCTTATTTGCAAATAGCTGAACGTCAAATCATAGGCAATCCTGGCGTTTGAACTTTTTGACAGTAGCGTTTTAGGGATACAAAGGTATCTCGTACCTTTAGCAGCCTTTGAATACATCAATTCTTTACGAAATATCGTTTTTACTACTTGAACAAAGGCTGTGGGGGTGGGGTCGAATCTTGGTTTGTTGTCCTCTTTTTATTTGTAACCATTGTTCTGAAATAAATATTAGACAAGTGAATCTGCGACATTCAAAACGCAAGGCCAACCTGCCTTGCTGGTGCTAACATGCCTCGTCATGGCATTTTAATTTTAATAACGTAATAAACTTCATTGCTAATATTATATACCCTAGGAGAATATTAAATGAGTGATAAGTAATTACTTTTCAAAGCAAAATTACAATTAGACATTTAGTGTCTGTAGGTTTATACCAAACATCTGAACTTAAAGAAATACATCCCATTCATTTTGTTTCTATTGTTATCTAGTGGTTTTTAACTGTGCTATTGGTCGAGTGTCAAAAAGACCGAATCTCTCCCTACTTTTTAAAAACATAACTGATGTATCATTTTCCATCTAGTTGACTTTTCCATCTAGTTGAGTTTATTAGTTTGTTTCCATTATTTACTAAAACCAAGATTTATTAAGTCACATTCTTAATAAAATATTTGATCTTGTTTTTAAGTTTAAAATATGACTAATTTTTTGTAGATTAGTTAAAAACAGATTTTTATTAATTTTGAAAATGTTTTGAAACGTTTGAAAATGATGAGTGAAAAAATTCTTTGCTTTTAAATTTCGGAAGTAAGAAACAATATAAATTTTATATATATATATATAATCTGTACCTTTGTGACTGCTATTAGTTTCTTCTAAAAAATTTGATTGGAAAACATTCGTTTAGACAGAAAATGGCATAGTTCTATCATCAGTCTTATGGTGGTCGCTATCTGGAATATTTTACATCTTAAATTTTTAAAGTTACAAATAAAATTTTCAATACTTCCAACTATGATGACTTAGCACAAGAAAAAATTTACAGTCTCTATTCTGGCTTCTATCACTCTACTTACAACATTTCCCATCCTCCTTCCAATCTTATTTGTTACTGTATATATAAAAGTCAGATACAGCTCATTTATTCCTAATCATGATGTCTACGATAGATTTAGTGTAGAATTGTAAGTAGTTATGTATTAGGCAGAATTGGAATTTTTCAAATTCAAGGAGTTTATTAATGGAAAAACTCGTTACTTTCTCCAATTTATATTTTTTATTATACTATGCTTTTACACTAGAGTTGATATCTTTAGAAATGATGTATAGATCCAAATTAACCAATATTTTGTTAATTAAAAATATTATGAAAGGTCAAATTTTTATTATTAATTTTTCTGTAAATGTAAGTTGATTTAATTTTTGTTCTATTGCTTTGATTGCTAACTATTGCTTTGATTAAAAAGACAGCAATCAAAGGCAATAAGACTTTCTGCAAATGCAGAAATAACATTAAAATTAAAAAATATATAATTTTCCAATAAAAATGATGCATAATTATAAAACAGAAAACATTCTCTAATTAGAAATTCTATTCATCTATAAAGATGCTTAAAAAGTACTTAATTTTTTCCAGTAGATTCTTACTACATACTTTGTTTAAGAATGTATGAATTTTCTTATTTTTGTAAAATTGAATATTAACTAGGTTTCCAATTTTTTTTTTCTATTTAATTTCAGGAAAATTCAGACTCGAATATCTGTGTGCAATTTGCGACACAAGTTGCTGCAGTTCTAAATGACAGCCGTAGTGATATCGCATCAAAGCAACCTGAGTCTGTGAGGATAGATACCCTGTGTTCTCATGAAAATGAAGGAATGAGAATGCCAATAACTCCTGTTGTTGAGCTTGTTGATGAAAATATAAGTGAACTCCAAAACATTGAAAATTTGAGTGAAGTTGAATTCACTGAAAATACGAATCTGATATGCAACGACGAAATCGGAGGACCTTACTACAGAAAAGATATAGATTCAAATAGTATTATTGAATCCGAGTCTGGTGCCACTAAAAATGTAGACTTGGAAACCAAGACTGAGGATAGAGAACAAAATATTTTTGAGGTACCTGTAAAATCATCTGTACCTGATAAAGAAGAATCAATAAAAACAGAAAAAATTAATTCTTCTAATGTTGAAAAGAGCGTAGTATTTAGTGAAATTAAGAAAATAAATAATAAATCAGTAATAGAATCGGACTGCTCTAATAATATACAAGAATCCGTACAACCAATAGTTGCTTCTGTTAAGGAAGAACTTGTACAACCTAATAGTGAAATTCTAGAATCTTCATCAGCTGTTAGTACTAAAATTCCTGAGAAAATATTAACAGAAGGTATGTGTTGATTTTGTTTAATAGAAATATTTATTTATATTCAGTAATTATAAATTTGATATATTGTAATATATATATTGTTGATGAAATGCAATTTGGTCAAGTTTTACTAAATTCGTTTTTATGAATGCCTGTAATGAAACTTCTAGTTAATAGTTTTATTCAATGGAAATTTCCCACAAAATTTGAAACTTAAGTAGAAAATATTTGAGCTTCAGAAGATCATATTTTTGAGATAATTATATTTGATTAAAAGTTATTTTTTGCAGCTAGATAGAATGTTTAAAACAATATGGAAAACTACAGAGCCGATTCTCTAGCCCCAAACATTAAGATATTAAGCCATTTTTTTTAAAATTAAAAACCTATCACTATTCGAATGTCATTAATATCCGTCTCCTACCCCTTCTGTTTTCAAGGGTATATTCAAAGTTGTCAGCATTTGAAGGCATAATTTTGATATTGGGTGAGAGGACATCGACAGTTTTCCAGCCACAACCATTGTATCATTTCAAAAACTTTTGTTTCCTTTGAATAATCATAGTCCCAAAATATACCATTATAATTATCTATGCCCTCCTTGCCATTTTGTGAGATATTATGAAATAAAATCATGATAGAGTCCTTAACAGCTAATCTGATTTTGTCAATTTTTTTTTTGCCAATTTTTTTTATCAATGAGATTTTGCCAATTTTTTCATCCATTTTAATATGTAAACATTTAATTAATCTTATTAATACTAATGATGACTTTGATGTTTTTATTAGTAGTATAAATATAACCGACTAGTTTTAATGAAAAACATGGAATTAAAGAAAGCCTATGATATTGGAATTAATGAAAGCCTCTAGTATCTACCTGACAATTTGTCTTCCACTATCTTCTTTTTTTGACAGAAGTTTCAAAAATACTCTTTCCCTATTACAAATTTGATAGAGATCATTAACCACAAAAAATGTGCAAGTTTAGGAAATGTTTCTAATTGATGGAATATATCGGGAGATAACCTTGATATATGTTCTTAATGGTCCCACAGTCCCCAAGTTTTTAGAGATATCGGAAAATAAAATTTCAGCAGCTTAACTTGTCTTATTTTGCTAATTTAGATATTTAAAATAATTAGGAAAGCAAAAGAACCAGTCTTCTAGCCACAACATCACTCCTGCTATCTCCTCAACTATTACTCCAGCTGACTATTATTTCTGGGGAAAGCTCGTAATACTGATGTCATTCAATCTATAATTATCAATTAAACTCGTTTCTCCAGCCAATCTCAGTTTAAAAGAGAAATCTTAAATACTATTTCTCTACACATCCTGTGGGGGTGGGGGAGGAAAAAAGATCATAATAGTTATCATCCCTGTTATTGTACTATCATTATCTCTCCACATTCTGGTAATCTGACAAAACTTTGACATAATCCCCAGTCTCAATTATTGTACTGATATTTCCACTTATTTTCAGCAGTTTGGCATTCTGCACATAGTTTGTATAGTAAACCAATTAAATGGCCAGTCATTTATTGTGCTTAAAAACATATACTTTTAGCATTGGTTGTTGGTCAGTTTCCCTTATAATTCAGCAGAGTTTATTGTCAGTACTAAATGAATACTATTATATTGTGGACAATAGCTGCTTGTCCAAGATAGCTAGCTAGTGGACATCTAAATGGGGAAAGGAAATACAAATGAGAACTCCTTAACTGTTGTAAGTATTTGGGTTGTGTATAAAAATTTATTTGTATATGCATTTATGTCTATACAAAATGTTCTTTTCTCTCAACTAATAGCCGAAAGTTCATTCACTGATTTTAAATTTGAATTACAATCTAAATTAAATGGAATTAATGCATAAATTAAATGGAATAAAAAAGTTTCAATTGTTAATGTTGACTCTTGGTTGAATCAATACAACAAATTTTCAAATCAGATTTTATCTGATTAGATAGGTAAAAAAAAACTGCTCAAGTAAGAAGTTATATAAGGTATATAGAAAGTTATTTTTACAATTTAACATCTATAAATGGATTATTATGAAATGTTTCAAGTTTTATAGCATCACTTAATTTAAAGATAATATTTTAGAATTTAGTTTTAGATTTAAAAGTATTAAAAAAAACTAGTTTTTATTAGTTTGTTGAAATAAGGAAAAAAGTATTTTTGACACCAAAATAAAAGCACAAAGATTGATAAAAAATACTCTTTGTAAGTAATATGCATGTTTAATTATATAAGTATAAAATGCAGAATGTTGGGGAATTTCTTTCAATGTTTATAGTTTTATTTCCTTTGTGATGGTTGATTTGATGATTTTGCTTTGACTTACATATTTTGGTAAAAAGTATATTTAATTTAATACTTTATAAAAACATGTTGTTTAAAAAATTATTTTTCAGTTTTTTTTATTTTTTTTTTTTAATTTATCATGGATCAAAAATCCTTTTTTTTTTTTTTTTTTTTTTTTTTCTTTTCAAATTCACTACAAGTAGCATCACTTCTGCGAAAGTAAAATTAATTAATTAGCAGATGGTAAGTTCTAAATATAATAAAGGAATATATTGTATTTGCAATAAAAATGAATTATTAAAACTGGTTATTATTATCTGGTGCATTAAAAACATATGAAAAGTGACTTCCAAAATTATATTTTTATAAAAGATGAATTTCAATTTTTTATAATCTGGATAATAGTTATTCTCATTACTAATCTGGCCATGCAGATTCTATGCTGGTGGTTTGGGGCTGGTTTCTGCTTCAATTGAGGAATGCAGGGAATAAAGTGAGGACATCTGTGGTTATAGCACACTTTACATCCATTGTAACTCATTTTATAAGAAACGGTCTGGAAACTGTCTATTGGTATATAACTTGCTAGGCTGGGATAATAGTGAAAGGGATAAAGAAATCATATCTGATTTCTAGCTCCATTTACTTACTCTCACACAGCAGCGAAATTTCAATAGTTGCTATCGAAATTAGATGAAAACCATAGAGGTACAGATATATAGCAAAAAAATATGAGGGAAGGGGACCACAAAAAACATATATATCCAGTAAATAAATAAAAGCTGCAGATACCCACTTCCGAAATTCTCATTTACAACACCACCAATATTGAAAATTTTTAGTATGGTTAGTGGGTGGAATATTCTTTTGTAAGCATAAACATCAAAAACACCGGAGTCTCTTCTCATTACAAAAATGTATATTGAGAATAATTTATAATAAATTGAGCTATGATATTAAAAAAGTAAATATGTATGCTATTTAATTTCTTAAAATTATTAATTTTCAATTAATTTAAGAAAAAATTGAACAATCAGTAATTTATATAATAAAACTATGCTTTATGATTTTTTTTTCACAGAATTCCACATTTATTTAATCAATAAATGTCTTTAATTTTGCATAATGTTTGAAAATATTTATTTAAATTTCTTTGGAAATATATATGATCTTCAGTAATTTATAGATACTATTTTAAATATAATATGCCTGTAAGAAGTTCTGCTGTTGAATAGATAATAAATGTTAGAGGGTACATCTATATACAAAATTTATAAATAATTTATTTCATATACTGTTCTGTGGATTGTATTTAAATAAGAAAATGAGCTGTGTATGTTATTTATTTTAAAATTTCATGCTACTTTTGGAAAATTTAATTTTTCATGAGCTGGAAATTTTTTCTATTTAAAATCTTCTAGTAAATGTTGAATTTTCTACTTCTGTCCTTTGATTTTTTTAAAAAAAGGAATTCATGTCTTATTTTTCCTATGTATATAAACATTCATTATAAGTAAAAGAGTTTATCTTAAAGATGTTATTTGTTAACCACCATGCCATTGACCATAGCTTTACCCCATGTCTTGACTAGCAAGACGTTTTTGGCAGGTTTGTACTTAATTCACAAGTGTTTCGGCCCATTATAATTTTTTAAACTTATATCTGTTAGATTTATTCTTATTAAATATTCCATTTAAATAACACGAAAGATACTGTTTTTTCTGTCTTAAAAATTGCATAACATGATTTTCTGTTTTAAATAGCATAATTTCCTTTAAAAAAAAATAATTTTTACTTTGCAATGCTAACTTCAAATTGTACTGATATTTTAAAACTAAATAATAATAAAATGATTGTAGATTTTCTATTTTTTATAGAAAAACAGATTCACAATCTGTGCTAAATTTCCAAAACTTTATTTTAAAAAGACTAATATATATTTTTATAATGTATTCTTCTCTCTATTCTTTTGATCATTTAATCTAAAGGGTTTATCAAAAGTTTTAATGCGCATGAAATGCAAAATATTTTATAGATGTCTGATGAGGAAAACATGATAGCTCTGGGAAAATTAGTTGTTGCTTATGACGAATTTTCAGTTATAATGGCAATTATGATATTCAATTTATTCAAATTCTAAAATCTTTTCAAAATGACATGAAAATTCAGTAAATGATCTTTTTTAATTGTTGCTTTGTAAATGTCATTATGCTAAAATATCAAGAAAGAATAATTAAACAAATTTATTTTAATTAAAAATAAAATGGTATTATACATGTCTTTTTAATGTTTTCTTTTTCTGAATCAATCGATTCGCTATTTCAGACAATTTTTTCTTGCATTTAGATAGGCAAGTTATTTCGATTATTCGATCTAGTGGTGGCTTAATGCTGCTTTCATGTTTGTTTATACTTTGATGTCTTTTCTGTTATATTTCCTCTGACCGAGTGGAGTTTTTAGTAATGCAGCAAACCTATACTCGAGAAATTCTAATATTGTTCTACGGATCCATTAATTCAGCAAACCACTGAATTCAGTGCAACTATAAAAAAAAAAAAAAATTCTATGAAGCAGTCTTTGTTCACATTTGACTGTTGCCATTCAACAATAAGTAATAAGTGATTTCTGTACCATGTACTTTAGTGTTTTTACATATATAATATCTGCACATTTCTTATTTTTGACTTTCTTTTAAAAGTGAATGAATAAACATTATTTTTTCTTAGCTAAAGTATCTAAACCACCTTAAATTGGAACTGAAATGCTGCAGATTGTTGTAAAATGTTCCAGTTGTTTGGTTGTTGCATTTCAAGTTTCCCAGATTCTTTTGTGGACATTAGCAAAAGTGGAGATAATCATTTTTTATTAGATTTCCTTCAGGGGACTAAAATAACTTTTTTATATTTGTGTATTTTTGCAGGTAGATGCTGAATTCAATCTATTTGCCATGTACATAATTTGTCTAAGTGTGAAGTTTTATTTTGTCGCACTAAAAAAAAAATCTTTGCTAATTATTAATGTAGGTTTTTTTAAGATGATCTGTGTATATAATATTAAATTAGTTTTCATATTTGAATGAATAAATTCTATTGTTTAAATTTTATTAATAGGCCATTCTTTAATTTAAAATTTCTTAATTCTTTGCTTTTTAGTGAATGACAAAACTATGTTAATCATAATTTTATTATTCAATATTAAATTGTAAATTAATATTCACTTTTAGAAGTAATTATTATTCCAATTTGCAGAAGCATCTCCATGTTTTTAAATGAAGATCTAGTCTAATTAATATTATAAGACAGTCCTGTCATTTTTTTCTTTTTCTTTTCTTTTCTTTTTTTTAAAGTTTCTTGCAGCATAATTTCAAATGCTAAATTTTCTCCACCTTTTTCAATTTGCAATTGGCTTATTTTTTTTTTTACTTTTCCCAAGCTAAAACAGTAATAATTAGCAAATATTTAAATTGTTAAAAATTTAAATTTTATTTAAATCAAGTAATATTTTTATTTTTTGAATTAAAAAATATGAAAAATAAAGTAGTATATTATTTTTGCTTATTTAATCAGCATTATTGATCTGAAAAGCATTTTATTACATTTCAATTTAAAATCTTCTCATTCAATCACCATTATATGTAAAGTTAAAAAAATTATTGTTCAAAAAATTTATTAAAAGATCCACTTTATTTTTAAGATACTTTTTTTTATATGGAAGTAAGTTACATTTTATAGAAAATTGGGTTGTAATTAAATTTAATTTTTCATGGTCATAATTTTTAAATGGTTAAAATTTTATTAATATTTAATTATTTAAAAATTCTGTTTTAAAGATAATAAGGAAAAACCAGTGAAGCAGTTTCATTGTCACAACTACTGATTCAATCCTGCAATTTTTTTTTTTTTTTTTTTTTCATCTGAAAGGCTATTAGTCCTAGTTATCTCTTCAGGAATCTTTCTTCAATTTTTAGAGAAAATAGTTTGGAGGGATTAAATTTCATTACATTTTCTCAATTGGGACATCTTTTGACACCTCACTAAGCCCTAACTATTCAACCAATTTAAAAAAATTTATTTTAAATGAAAGTTCATGGCTTCTTAATACTTCTTCAATGATCATCTGTTCCCTTCCTCTCCATTTCAAAAGAAAACCCCTCAATACTTGGATTACTTTTTATCACAACTTACCATTTTGAAATATAACTAACCAATCAGAATGCTGTGTAATTTTTGTGTAACTTTATTCTAATTATACTTTTATGCAGTTTTTATAGTATTTGCAAGTATCCATCAAATTTGATTGATATATCTAAATTAATATTTGTTCTAGACGCCTTCATTGATCTTTTAAAAGTATTAATATAGTTGACAAATTTTGAAATAGATCTTATCAAAACAAAAAGTTTAATTATGATACTCAAACAAGGTTGAAACATTCTGATGTTGTAGATTTTTTTAAATTGGCGTTTCTTTGCAAAAAGTAGTAGGTGACAAAATAGTTTTTGAGTATCTATAATTTTGATTATTTTATGAACATTTAGAAAGAAGCATACTGTTTCTGTGTAAATAACAATATGTGTAATAAATAAATTGTACAAAAATATGTTAGTTTTGCTGACACTTTTTGCCTACAGGGCCCCTGTTCTTTACTGCTATTATCTGGAAAATTAAAAAAACTAGACATTTAAACAGTAGTGGCATTTTTTTAAATTGAAAAACTGCTTTTATCAAGAAATGCCTTGTCTGTGTTCAATATATGTAAAAAACCCAATGGGTTTCATATCGTACCCATATGTGTATGATATGAATATTTTAATGTATTGCAGAAATAAGATTCATTAATGTACTTTTTTCTTCTTTATTATAATAAGCCATTCTGTAAAGCTTTTAATGCATTAGTGGTTCCTTTTTTTAGAGATTTCTAATATATTTCAAAATTAAATTAATCTATTTATAGATTTTACAATAGGTGAAAATCTTGTGCTTCACTACTCTAGTTAAGAAATTACTGGAAATACTCAGTAGCTGATGGCTTAAAAAAATTCTAAATAAGGGTTCATGATAGAGATTTTGTTTTTGGGAATTGCTGTATCATTTTTGGGCATAAGTAAACTTTAAAACCAAGTTTCTTGGACTAGGGAACTCAATTTGACAATTTTTTTTAAAACCTCGTTTCTTCTATCAGACACCATTCTTTGTGTGTGTATGTATATATAATATTGATGACTAAAAAAATTCTGATGACTAAAAACAAAGGGGTTTTATAATTGATTAATGCTTTAATCTTGATATTTTATTTTTAAAATCAAAAAATTAAGTGTGATAATTAACTTAATTAAGTAAATTAAAATTATATTTTTCAGAATTAAAGGCTTGATGTTACTTTTCTTTCAAACTTTTACTGTTAAATTATTTTATTTCATTTTTTGAAAATATAAATTTGGTTTTTCTGCAATCAACTCTTGTATAAAAACATTAATTCAGATTTTAGTTGTAAAATTTGCTGCAGAATCCATATGAAGTAATTAATTTACTGAATGTAATAACTTATTTTAAAAAAAAAAGCTATAAAGAAAACAATCAATGACACTATGTGTATATATATATATGTTTGTATGTCACCTCTGCCTCCAACTACTTTATCCTATTTTCTTAGTAACTTTTAAAATTGACGACTTAAAAGTTTAGAATTTAAAACAAATTTGTGCCGCTTTATTATTATAATTATGCTAATTTAGACTAAAATAACAGTGACCCAAATTGAAAGAAGTAGTGAGAAAATGCGCTTTGATATTGAAAAATTAATTCTTCCTCGTTATTTTGTGTCAACATGCAAGCCTTTTAGTTAGCTTTTTCTGCGCCTTATTTTGTTTATGCAATTTTAATTTGAAAAATGTTATTTGCAACCCGTAAATTTCTGAAAATATTTTTCTTTGGATTACAGCGCCGCGAAGCAAAACCTTTCCAATTGCTCTCAAAATAACCTTTCCCGTAACGCGGCATTTGGCGGCGAAGAGCAGTCACCGATAACACATTTCTGTCTCGGCCTTGGCGGTACTGGATGTCCTAAGATTGGTCAAAAGTTTCATCGAATTGTTCACGTGTTAGTCCTAATAGTGTGGGTCGCGCTCCGCTGTCGAGCGGAATGTTTTTAATTCAATATCATGTCGTCTCACTGAGAAACTTTCTGCTAGAATGAGAATTCTTAGATTAGCACGTGGCTTATTTATCCTCTTTGCCAAAAAGGTAATACTGGCGTTGGTTGGGATGTATCTAAATTTGTAAACTCGGTATCGGGCGAAGAAGCAGTGTGTTGCGTACAGCTTCCTTGGCGGCCATGATGGCTGCTGGTTCTAAACGTCCCGTCCCAGTTTATTTCGTGCGATATTTTGCTGTTTGAGTGCCATTAAAGTTTGCGGATTTCGTGTTTGGATACGGGAGACGATATGCCAGGTTTTAAAAACTCTCCGGATTCCGATAGATGGAATCGCGGTAAGTGAATAATTTTTTCATTGCTTTCCGAAATATTGGCATGCCTTGTTTGCCTGAGGATTGTTCTCCTTTTTTAGCTGTTAATTCAACAGCTGTAAAATTATTTGTTGTTACTGTAATTTTTTTTAGTGTACAATCGTATTTGTTTATCTTATTTCTGATGTCTTAATTAAATTTTGATTTTGAGGTCGTGTAAAAGTATCCGGATTATTTCATAACCATATGGGGGCAATTGGCATCTAAATATAAAGGTGGCACTTGTACGGTCACAGTGACGCAATAACCAAAAAAATGTATTAATTTTTTTCTATAAACATTTTTAAAGGTATTCATGCTTTTATCGTACTAATGAATGTAGATTGAATAAGTTTATAGATTGAATTAGCTTAAATAGGTTAGTAGGATAACTATTAGTATTAGTATTATGAATATATTAACAGTTATTGAATGGAATTGTTGAAATAAAATTTTGCTCTTAATCTTTGTAAATTTATTCCTAATTTGCTTGAATAATGTTATTTTGCAAAGTAATTTCATTTTCTATTTATGCTTCATAAAAAAATCACTATTCATTAATTAAATGCAGAATGCATTACTTTGTCTCGGAAGAATGTACTGAAATCATACTAAAAAATGCAGAATGTTTTATGCCAATCTTAACTTCATTTTGAAATTTTCTATTGAATATCTTATTTGCACTGTATTTTTAAAGGAAATTTTTCATTTCCTTTGTCAGGAAGGGTGGAGCAGGAAAATATATTTTCACTTCTTAAATCTTTATATAGAATTCTCAAGATTTTCTTTGAAATATCTTTCAGCAATTCGAAACAATCTGATACTTATTGTTATTATAGTATTTACTAGCTATGCAATATACTAGTATATGTTTCAAATAGTTGGTATTTATTTTTTTAGGAAAAAAAAATAAAGCAAAGAAGAAAAAGGATTACAATAAACGAGGTGAAAGTAAAGAAGGAGGAGAAATGGATGCCTTTTTGGATACAAAAGAGGTATTTTTTTTACAGATATTATTATAGTTGGATGAATTTTTTAAATTGTAAATTCTTGATTGTTGTATCTTTATGAAAACTGATCTTGTGTGTTGTATCATGATCATTATATAATAATTAATTTATAAAACAGTTATGTAATTTTCAAAACGATTTATTTTTATTCAAGAATATTTTTTAAAAAATGATTACTTGAAATCATTCATATATTTTATATGAAAAACTGCAAAAAAATATTTGAATATGTCAAAATGCATATTTTATATTCATTCAGTGTCTTCTAGTATGTATGCAATTATATGTGTGGTATCTAATTCTATAAATATGTTTAAATGATGATTTGTAAATAGATAATAATTTTAATTACTTTAAAACATTATACAAGTTAAAAAAATTCTTAAATTTTTTTTTATTGCCTAATTTTAAATTTACAGACTATTGGAAGTATTTTAAAATGTATTACTCTGTATATTTTAAAATATGTATAAAAGGTTAATAATTTTTAAAAGCTAATAAATGCATGAAAGGTACAAAATTAAAGGTTTAATAATTTTTTAAAAGTTATATAATCATAATTGAATGATTTTTTAAAAACACAGTTTAGGAATTTCTTTATAATTTAGTATCATGAAGATTTTTTTTTTCTTTTCTGCTTAACATTACACAGTTTAAATCTTCAGTGTTATAAATGAAAAGTGTAAACTTTGAAAATTGTATTATTTTGAACATCACTTTGTCACATTTAGCAATTTAGTTTTTGATTTTTATCTTAAGCAGTTTTTGCATAATTTGTTTATAATATTTTATGGGGAAGTTCCATTTTTTTTTTAATGTACTGGGTTGACTAATTTTAGTATTTATACTATTTTTTAAAAAATATTTATTTCATGTAGACAAATTTGTAACTAAAAAAAAATTTTTATTGGTTTTTGGATGAATATGTCTGGCATTCTTTTAAAAGATTTCCCAAAACTTATAAAATTTGGAGATTTGGTTTTTATTTTTAAACTAATGTTGTACATTATGCTTATAACAAAAATGAGTTCTGATTGTTTAATTTTTGAAATAGTTTTTTAGAATAATTAAAATATTAATGTTGAATAGTTCTGATTGTTTAATTTTTGAAATGTTTTTTTTTTTTTTGGATAATTAAATATTAATGTACTGAATACTGTATTTCATTTTATAAAAGCTAATATTTAGTAAAATTTTTATTAGCATCTTACTTTTTATTAGTTTAATAAAAAAAAAACCTAAGAATTTAATAATGTAGCGAAGAAAAATATATTGAATTTCTGTATTCTTAGAAATATAGCAGGAAAAGCATTAAAATATAGAAATATAGCAGGAAAGGCATTAAAATATAGAAATTTAGCAGGAAAGCATATATTTGTTTAGATTTATATAGCTGGGAGATAGAAGATTGTTTAGAATATGGAAGGATATTTTGATGCTTGAAAATTATAAAAATTGAATATATTGCTTAAATAATTCTTATTCTTCTTTAATGGCAACGGTATCAATTCTGATTCTCTTCTCAATATCCAACTGTAGTACAATATACTTTTAAATTCTTTTAAAGAGTATACAATTCCAGCAATAAAAATATATTGAATTATATTAAAAAATAGTTCTACATAACACAATTCTAAAATGAATTTAAAATTAACATGCATTCTGATTATGGATAAAACTATTGCCAACTGTAAAAGTAACCCTTTATTTTTGTGAAGTTGGTAGTAATATTGAAAAATTTTAATGTAGATATAAACGTTAACATTTATGAGTTTGGATTGATTTATATGAGTTTGAATTCTGTTTTGATTTGAAAATCTTTTGAGTAAACAAATCATTGGATGCAGATTTTCTACCATGTTTATCATTTGTGACAAGATTTGAGTTTCATCTGTTTTTCTTACTTGTGTGTACTAATTGTACTAGTGAAGGAAGTGCAAATCTCTAATATCAGCTAATATTTATTTATGGGAAAATGTTTTATATTTTTTTCTTATTTGAAATGTGTATATTTAAATATATGAAAACCCAATATATAAATTTGAAACTGCTGGTTTAATTCTGCTAATTTTTGTTTAATGTGAAAACTCATGACTTTTAGGTACATTATCAGGAGTTAACCTGTACTATTTTCAGCAGAAATTTCAAACAATTGTTGCACTCTGCATTCAGTATGGGGAAGGAAAAAATCGAGTTTCATAGTTCTAATCTCTATACCATTTGTGTGTGTTTGTAATATTTATGTTTTTGATAGGGTGCAGCTGTATCTCCAGCTCCACTTCTTCCACCTGTAACAACAACAGCTCCTACATCTGTTCCTACAATTGTTTCTGAAAGAACTCCGTCACCTGTACCAATAGTGGATAGTGAAATTTTAAGTACTATACCATTGCCTGGGGAGATTCCGGATAATATGCCTCCAAACGACATATCACCAAGTGACCCAACTAGCGAAACCTCCTCTGTATCGCCAAGTGCCGATAGTGAAGACAAAGAAAATGTTGCTGAAACGCAGAAAGATAAAATAGTTTTAAAATATAGTTATAAAGAAGGTAATGATATTATTTTCAAAATTACTTATCTGAACCTAAACATATCAATTTTTGGGATAATTTCAAATTTGTTAGTTAAATGCTTCACCTATATAAACTATCATTTTTAAAATAATGGAAAAATGTATACAATTTTATTTTTCATGATTTGAAATGAAAGAAATTATGTAATAAAATTATATTTTTTATAACAAATGAGAAATGTTTAAAGCAGAAAAATGCATGTATAGTTTCTGAAGTACTTATTGTCAAAATCATTTGTTTTTAGTATTTTACCCTGATCATTTTTCAAATTGACACAAAAGGATACTAAGTATTTTAAATTAGGACTTTACATAATTTATTTTTTTCCAACAAAAAATGTTCTACTTTTATGGCATATTTGGTTTAAATTTGTTTTGTACTTTAATATTTTTAATGTCTAATATGTATGGTCATTTGGACATTTAATTTTAGATCAGTGGAGTCCACTAAATCCTGAAGGCAAGAAACAATATGATCGGGAGTTTCTGTTGCAGCTGCAATCTCAACCTATGTCATTATGCAAGCCCAACAATTTGCCAAATTTAGATGTGATTAAGGACAAGGTATTACACTGTTGCTTTTTTTTTTTGTTTATTCAATATCAATTTTTCCTTCTTTCATAATTCAATTTCAAATATAATTAATAGGCCCATATACAAAAACTCACTGAAGTGAATAGGGTACCTCCACCAGTTATGAATAATCCAATGCGGGCATATGATCCTTTTATGCCAGGATTTGCACGGGGTGGACCTATACCTAGAATGGTAAGTGTAGTTAAGATTTCATTTATTGGTGATGAAAAATATAAGACAAAAATCCCCAAATCCATTTATTCTGTTTTAGTTTTGTCTTCAGAAATCCTTATTTCTCACAAAATTGTTATATCGTAAATGTTTTTGTTGATTTGTGTGTAAAATTTTTATCTAAATCTACTGTAATTATTCAAAAAACATAGTATAATAATTGGGATTTACAAATCTCTAATTTTGTTTAAAATTTAGATTTGAAGTATTTTGCTCTTTGAATAGGATATTAAAGTAATATATATTTAAGATAAGTAATATATGAGATAAAATTTATAAATTTCATTTTTTTCCAGCCTCATGCTCCTGTGAATCGACGTAGTCAGGGAAGGGGAGGAGAAAAGCCTAGGAAAGTTATTTCTTTTACGAGCTCTCTAAATCAAAATATAAAATTGCATGAGTCGCAGAATGCGTGGAAGCCACTGCATAAAAGCGAGATAAATCCTGATGTTAGTATATATTTCTTCATTATCTCAATGTTCAAATTTTACTTAATTTAAGACTTTCATCATTTTAATATACATTTCTTATCACTTTAATATACTTTCAGCCACTACTGAATTTTGCTGTTTGATTGCATACCTAAAATGACAATTTTTATTACATTTTAGGAAAAGGATAAACTGAAACGAAGTGTTCAAGGTGTACTGAACAAATTGACGCCTCAGAAATTTGAAACTCTGCTTTCCCAGCTTAAAGGCCTCAATATAGATACAGAAGAAAAATTAGCTTTAGTTATTGATTTAATATTTGAGAAAGCTATAGATGAACCAAATTTTAGCGTCCCTTATGCAAATCTCTGCAAGCATTTGGCTTTGGTAAGAAACTTTTCTCATTTATGTCCATTATTATAGTAGTGCATTTTGAAATTCTATTATATTACTTACGATTCTTCTTTAGTATATTACATTCTCTAATATTTCTGTATAAAACCTTTTTGAATACTAGTTTATTAGACTGAAATATTAGTTTTATATACATAAATCACATTAGCAAAATCTGAGGTTTTTCAGAAACTGAATTTGAACACAATTTGTAAGCATAAAACTTAATGCAGTAGTGCAAACCTGCAGAATTTTGTTCAATGTTGATTAATATTACTTACTATTTTTAATATTGTGCATTATACCTGATATATTAAGCCTGTTGTTATTCATTTTTGTGACTTATTAGGTAAATCCATTTTTATCATGTCCCCTTATATTGCTTACAGTTTTATGAATTCAGATAAAGTATTGCATGAAGTGGATAATATTAATCTATATACTTTAAAATTCTGTTATATCACTATAGGAAAGAATATTGTCATTTCTTATGCATCTAGATTTTTTCATTAATTCTTACTAATCATCATCTAGAGAATTCTTTTAATGGTTTTACTGCCATTTGTTTTGAAAGAAAATGTGTTCTTATTTTGTTAAATTACAAGTATTACGTGTGAAAATAAAATTTGACTATTATAATTGTTAAAATCCTGTTAAAAATAAACACCTTCAAACATTCCAATTTTTTCTCTCCTGAATTAGAATTTTTAGTCTTTTAATAATATTTGTAATATTATTTGATTTGCAAGTTTTATGCTATGTATGCTTCTGTAGTTAGATTTTACTGTCTGCAAATAATTGATTTTTAATTATATTTTTCTCAAGGGATTGAGTATAAAGAAAAGAAACTAGGAAAATAAAAGTTCATTATAAATTTATTCATTTCTCATTTCCACAGTAAAGCATTATTTTCTATTGCAAAAAAAAGGTTGATTACAAACTTATGTAATCCTCATATTGAAATAATACTTTCTATTTGCATGCATGCTATATTTTATTAGCAGTTTCTTCAGCTTGTCAGTTATCATTATGGTTTCTTTTCTCTTAACATTTTGTCTCCAAAGATGTTAAAACTACTTAACTTTCAGGTTGTTTCCATTTCTCGAGAGTAGTAATTTCTTCTTTCTGTTTGGATTTTGTAATACTTTATTTCAGCCTGAGAATATTTAAATTGTGTCACAAAGACAGATGTTACTTATTTTAATTGAAATTTTTTTTACCTTATGATGAATAATTTTAAGAAAACTAATGATTATGGTCAATTTGAAATATATGTATTTTCAATTGTAGATTAAGGTGCCTGTATCTGGAACTTCGGGTACACAAGTTAATTTCCGCAAACTGTTGCTTACTAAATGTCAGAAAGAATTTGAACAAGATAGAAGTGATGAACTTAAGAATGAAGAAAAAATGAAAACTTTAGAAGCAGCTGATCCTGTAAGTTGTTAACAGAAGTTATTTGATTTGATCTTGTTTTAGCTATTGACAGAATGCCAATTATTTATGTATGAAAAATATTTCATAAAAATATCTTGCAAAAATTTCAATCCTGCATAATCTTTTGCAGGATAAAAGAAAGGAGCTGCAATTTGAATATGAAGAAGAAGAAAAAAAAATTAGGTATAGACAGTTAGGAAACATAAGGTAAGAATATCTGTCCTTTTCTTAATTATACAATACAAATATAATATAATCTCTTAATAATTTTTTGATTTACAATTTTTTTAGGTTCATTGGAGAGTTATTTAAATTAGGTATGCTTATTGAACCAATTATGCATGAATGCATTAAAAAGCTATTAAGTCAAGGTGATGAAGAGTCTTTAGAATGTCTTTGTAGATTATTGAAGACTATCGGTAAAGAACTAGATGATGCAAAGGCAACTAAAAATTCTAGGGACAACCAGGTATATATATTTTATTGTATTCTGTAATAAATGTTGCTTGAAATTTTTACTATTTGAATGTATAATATGAGGTGTTTTTGAAATATCAATGACACATTATGTGAATTTAACCTAATAAATTTCTAGAAGGAAATATAGCATTGTTCATTTACGACATATTACATAGTTAACTTTCAGATTTAATGCTAACTTTTAGTTCAAAATTAGCTATTTTAGAAAAATGATGCAATCCAGAACAAACCTTAACCTGGAATTTTAAATTGTAACAAGTTAATGAGTTAGGAGTAAAGTCAGTCTTCAAATCTCTGTGATCTTACTTCACATCTATACTTCAAGAAAATTTTTTAACTTAAGTCAATCAGGAATAAGGCCAGACATCTGTCCATATAGAATAGACTTAGCATTAGAAAAGCTGATTACTTTCTTCCTTCTCTTGCACAGTCAATGTAAGATATATAGACTGGAGCTACAATATCATTCTTATCTAGCATGGGTATGATATCTCAGATCTTCAAATCTTCCATTCTAATTGGGGAGAGGCCCTGTCAGAATTACTACCTTACAATAAATAGTGGATCTTAACTGCACATGAACTTTAGTATCTGAAAAAAGTGCAAGTATCTATCATCATAAATAGGATCTCAAATAAAGTGGGTGTCCATTGTAAATTCAGATAAAGTTTCAGTTCTTATGTGTTGCCATGTATGTTAAAAACCTCGTTCTAAGGTTTTCTATACTTTAAAAAATCATTGGAACAAGAGTTTTTTTTAAAGGACTTAAATCGTTTTATACTTTACAGTGTATTTACAAAATTTTTAAAATGCCTTATGATTTTTTTTTTGTTTGTTTGTTTAACTCTTTCTATATCAGTATGTTTAATCTTGCTTTTCAGAATTTATTATTCTCACAATACTCAAAAAGCTTCATCCATTCAAAATTAGGTACCAATTTGTAAAAGGTGCTAGTAATCAATATGGGAAAGTACATGATAAGTGCATTTAATCTGAAGAGCAACTTTTATAGAAACAATACATATTTGAAACTTTATTCACTTGATAAATAAACAATTTATGAAGTAAATATTTTTTTCCTCTTTTCAGATGTTTTATCCTTTTAAAGACTTCATTTTAGAATTTTAATAGAAAAAAAAAATATTGGATTTAATATTCTGCGACACTATTATAGGGTAGTATTTTAGGACTAAAGTTTTAAATCTCTTTTGGCTTAAGATGTAAATTTATTTATAAGGTCAAATTAAAATCAAGCATATTTATTTTATCATTATTTTGCAGCTAATTCTTTTTCTGCATGAATAATTTCGTAATCAAAAGAATATAGAATTTATTTACATTTGTTTAAAAAGCTATGCAGTATTTTTGAAGACTGATTTATTTAAAGAACTGTAAAAACAAAACTAAATTTTAAAAAATGTTAACATAGTATTAGTGTTTTATTTTTCTAAATTGCATAATTTTTATTCTAAATGTAATAAATATTATTCTAAACAGTTACATTATTCTAAAGTGTCCTAAATGAAGCTGAGTGAAGAAATTCAACCAAGCATATACTGTAAGTTTACTACTGCATGGATAGACTAATTGTATTAATCTCATATTTAATTTATTTTTAGATGGATATGTATTTTGCCCAAATGAAATTAATTGTTGATAAGCGACTGACAAGCTCTAGAGTTAGGTTTATGTTACAAGATGTTATAGATCTGAAAAAAGTGAGTATATCTTTTGTATTTTGTATCTTTGAAATTATTTTTTTATAGTCTGTTGTATATATGTTTTTTGAATTATTATGACAATATTGATTATCTTAATTATATAACATAGATTTATTAACTTTTCTTTCTACAGAATAATTGGGTGCCCAGGAGAGATGAAAACAATCCTAAAACTATTGATCAAATTCACAAAGAAGCAGAGCGCGAAGCTCGTGAACAGCAACAAGTTTATCAAAATATGTCCACTTATCCGAAACGGATAGCCGATGATAGAGACCGGCGGAAAAATGCTGGTATGTGTATTTTCAAATTTAATTGAATAAGCTTTAAAATTCTGTTATGAATCTCTGTTAGATTCATAGAAGAGAAATTAACTTAAAATCATTCCTTTACCCTTCACTAGCAGTACCCACACAGCATTGCCCATGGCATCATAACATCCAAGATGAAAAATTAGCTTTAACCTTAAGTCTAGCCTCTGCCCGTGACACAGACATGTTACACAACATCAAATAAACATAAAAAAATATATTTAGTAATCATCAAAAATAACTACAAAACTGTACTGATTTCATTAAAGAGAAAATTTTAAAGCACTTAAAATTTCTGAAACAAATATTTTTTACAGTGCCAAACATATTTGAAAAAAAAAAAAATTGCTTAAATTTCTGAAAAATTATTTAGTTTTAAAATAGTTAGGTGCTTTTGTTGTTGGCTTTAAATAATTGACTGTTGTAACAAATTGAAATAATGCATGTACTCATTTAGTGAAAATATAGCATATAAAAGAAAATGAATTCAATTATTTGTAACGTAATTCTTTCTAAATTAAGCAGTAATAACAAATTCAAGTATATTGAGATGTGATCTATCAAAAACAGTTAGCTTTTTTTTGTGTGCGTGCAAGTACTTAGGAAAATGTTAACTTTTTAATATTTTATCATGAGCAAGCTCATATAGGAAAGATTTTCTTGTAATAAAAGAATCAAATGCAAAAACCTAAAAGAATAATATTTCAAATGAAGTATTTTAAATATTTTGAAAATTTACATGCCCTGACATCACAAAGAGAATCAGATTGTCTGCAACGGGACAAATTAAAAAGATTTCTCTCTTTGAAAATCAAAAGATATGAAAAGAAATTCCAACACACGAAAAGGAAATACTTTTACAAGATTGTCATGGCATAGGGGGAATTTAAAAATTATAATGCAAGGAAAGAAATAGAATTTAGAAATTTTCTTTAAAAAAACCTACGGAAACTGGAAATTTAAACATTTTTTTCTTCCTATCTACAAAGTGTTTCTCTTTTAAACATTGTAAGATTAAAGCAATGTCGCCATAGCTTTAAAAAAATGATTATTAAATTGTGGAAATTATCCTTTTTCTACTCATTCCATTTTCTTCGATATTTAGGTTAATTTTGCCGAATAAAACTAAATTAACACGAATTTTAGTGCAGCAAAATGAATATTTGTAAAGAATATTACGATGAAAAAAATAAATGCATAAACAATTTTTTTTTTTTTAGAAGCTGGGTCTTGTTAAAATCCACATTTATTAAAAAAAACTGATTTGCTTCAACTTCTTTACTCCAAAATACAATTTTCTGTTGCATATTCAGAACATGTAAGAATCTAAGAAATTTTCCTAAAAGGTTTAAAAAGTGAAGTTGGATTAATTTATTGGAAAAATTCATTTAAACGATTTCTATTCTAATATTAGAGTCTAAAAAATTTCTATTTTTTAGAAGTCCTAAAAATAATTTTTGTATTGTCACATGACAGTGCAGCTGTGGAAACTGGATTAATTTTCAACAAGGATAATATCCTTGATGGAAATTTGAAAGATTTTTTTAATTGGTATAAAAATTTTGCATTATGCCACAAATTTAGTACACAGTAAATGTAGTACATAGTAAGTTTTCTGACTCTTTGGTAAAAGTTGTTATTTTTCCATTTTTAATGTTATGAAGTATACATTTGTGCTGAAAACATTAATAATGTACATTCTTTTGAAGCATTCATAATCAATACTTCTACAGAATATCAAATTTATATTTTTCTCTCTAGTGTATTTTTATTTTATTTAATTATTTATAAAGGCAAATTGCAATTGTTATTGTAATGTGGAAATTATGCATCCAATTGTTTTTGTAACAAATAATACACCAAATTGCCTTAAGAATAGAGAATAGCCTTAAAGAGGCCTTAAATTTTTATGTAATTGTGATAGTATTGACTTTTTTTAAATAGGTCGAATGGGACCGTCTGAGGATGGTTGGACTTCATCTTCTAAAAGCAATAAAGGTAGTTACAGTGTGGTTGATCCTTCCAAACTGAAATTAACCAAGGTGATTACAATTATCTTTTCTATTTCCTTATTATTAAAATAGAAAAATGTTTGAACACTTTGTGGCATGCTGCTCTCATTCAGGCTTAGTTTTTATTTTCTTGTTTTTGAAGTAAAACTTCTGACTTTAAACTGGTCTGATGAAATTTGGTATATGATCTTTGTGCCATATTTGTAGATTTTTGTCAGTTTTTGAGCAAAAGCCATTATGAGAAAGTTTATCCAAATATAATTTAACATAATGATGAAATGAAGAAAGAGAACCTGATGAACAAATGTGGTGTACCGATTTAAATCTCAAGTGTAGATTCCATCAGATGTGGAATGTCATGCACTTTCTGTTTCACTTTGGAATGTTATGTTCCTACTATGATTCTATCAGATTTGTCATGTACTTTCACGAGCTAAAAAATACAATGACTTAAATATAGGAAATTTGGTAACTGATTTTGTGACTATAATTGCAGTTCAGTGTCAAATTCTAGATTTCAGTTTAGAAATAACATGCCTGAAATGTAAATTTATTTTTCGGTTGCCAATTTGATTTCAGTTTAACACCAAAAATTTGATCAAAGAAAACACAATAGATTATGTCCAACTATTCAATCCTATCCATATGTCATAACTATTGCCCACCAATGTCGTGTATGACATTTCAGATCTTATCCAGGGTCCATATTTTATGTGGGGGGGGGGGATAAAACCTTAGAGAGTGCTGATTTATTTAGGGAAATATAATTTATTGGAATCTTATATTTGTTCTTTGTGAAAAATAATTTATTATTCATTGTAGCCTGATGAAGTAGAGAGCATTCGTTTGGGTCCTGGTGGAAGAGGTCTTCAAAGTTGGGGTAGAGGCAGCAGTGGTGGCACTAAAACAACTGCTGATTCTGATAAAACTGCATTAACAAATAGGTAAATTGCATCTACTTTGGTATTATTATTTTGAAACATTTCTGTTTTGCAGATTTTATGCATTAAAATCTGAAAATGTCTAATTTTTCTCTTGAAATTTGATTTAAAAGACATTAAAGATTATTTGGAAAGCTGCTGAAATTTTTCAGTAACATGTTTTTTTATAAATTCTTAATTTTAGGAATACATTTCTTAGAAAATTTTATGTTTATTGATTATTTCATTTAGTACTACTATTAGATATTAAGGTAATCTTTTTATAAATTTAGTTGCTGCAAGTAAATTATTTTTCATAATTTGGATATTGGTTCTAGAATTCTTTAAATGCTGTTTTTGTCTTTGTTTTTCATAAATTAATGGTCGATCGATTTTGTATAGAAATTTCTTGTTGCATGTATAAACTTTAACACCTACATAGGATAAAATATTCTCAAATCAAACAAATTATATATAAGTTACTGAAGGATCATTAGATACATGCATTTGGTATCAGAAAGCATTAATGAAGTTTTAGAGTTCATTTCAACAATCTTTACTATTCTTGGAGAGGAAACTATTGAATAACCCATTTAAATAATGGTAAAATAATAATGGCAATATTTAGAGTTAGCCAAATTCTGTGATGAGCCCAAAAATAGTGATAAACTCAGAATTCAAAATCACTTCATTTGAAAGAGACTTTAAAATTAATTTTTTTTTGCAATTTATATTATAGGAGATTTGCCTTTTTAGATATTACAATTGTTTTTAAGTGGTCTTGGTTTTTAATAGAATAAATTGCATTTTGAAGGTTTTCTGCACTTTCGGAACAATCTCTATCATCTAATTATGAAGGAAGGAGAGGTTCTCAACGATCAGCAGCTTCCAGTCGTGAATCTAGTCGAGGCCGCAATAGTCAATTGCCCCCTGCCATTAGAAAAACACCGTCTACTTCAAAAGAGAGAGAAAACTTGCTTGAAACTGTTAAAGGCCTTACAAGGACATCTGAGGCTAAATCTCCTGAAGTTAAGGCAGCTGCTGATGTTCATGTGAATGGAAAAGCAGTTGCAGGAGAAGGTAAAACTTTTTAGAATATAATAATAAAATTCTCCAGGGAATTGAGATTAGTATGACTGAGAGGAAATATACTCTTAATCTTGCTTTGCAACCAAATAGTTTTTGCAAAAGAATGGAAAGATTATGCTCAAATTGAATTCTATGTCAAACACTTATCTTATTAAATAATAGTACATAATTTTATTCTATTATGGAATTAGAACATTATTTTGTTTAATGAGCCTCATTTTTCATCATTGCAAGTCCTAGGATTGTTTTAAGATTAGGTATTACTAGCCTGTTAAGCAAAATATATAATGCAAGAATAAATTTTTTTTCAAGAAATTTTTGAATTATGATTTATGACAGTAAATATATTTTTTAATTTGAATTTAGATTGCCATCTTATGAGTTTGGTTTTTGTTTTATTGGAAATGCTAAAGTATTATATCTTGCATAAAATTAATTCAATTCCAGTCTTGTACTACATCTAATATATTAATATAGGGGTTTTATATTTAAATCTTTTTGGAATATTATTTAGTTTTACAATACAGTACAGTAAGCACACAACTTAACCAACACCATTGCAACTTCTTTAATATTTTTCAGTAACACTTGATTATTTAGTCTTCTGTTTTTCCCTGTTTATTGAAATTATTATTTAAGCATTTGATTGAAAATCTTGCACATTGCTATTCACAGATTGATATTTATAGACCAAATAGTTTTCTCATTAAAAAAACATTTTCAGATTTAGCTCTCAATGGCCCTGAATACAACGAAGATGACATGGAGAGGAAGACTAAGCCCCTTATTGATGAATTCCTTCACAATAATGATTTTGAGGTATGCATACATACTGTTCTTTATCTTTACATTAGTTAGAAATCTGTTTGCTTTATAAAACCAGTGCTTTGCTGATTTTTTGGAAACTTATGATTGGCATAGAATCAATCATTTGTACTACTTTGCAACATTAAATGTATCTTAATGTGCATTATGTTTTAAATGTACATAATCATTAAATGTGCTGTATCATTTTATCCTTTATGAAAGCATGGTGTAATTCATAAATGTATTAAATGCCATTGTTAAATCTTAGTTTTTTTTTTTTTTTTTGCTAATGTTGTTTAGGGATAAAATATGAGCTAAATACATAATTGGGACATCTCATGCAATAAATATTTTTTTTTATTAGGAAGCAATAAAATGTGTCACGGAGCTGGCTTCTCCAAATACTGTCCATATGTTCATTAATGCAGCAATTAATCAAGTTCTTGAACGGTCTAGTCAGGCTAGGTATTCTCTGGGCCAGTTATTATCTTCACTTCTGAAGAAGAAAATAATAACATTTGATCAGTATAAGAAAGGGTAAGTTTTCTACTCTACTCTAACTTTTTTTTACAATAAAAAAGATGTTTCCCTTTTGCAGCAATTGCATGTTCTTTATTTATTTAATTTGACTGACTTTTTGAAGTTCATTATATAGCAGCCTTATCGATTCCATCCTTTTTTAAATTGGAACAGTTAATCTATCTAAATGAATTTTTATTACTGGAAATAAAAATTTGTCGGATATACTTTTCTGTTTTTGAAATTAAGAAAAATTTACTTAATGGTGGTGCTGTAAAATACTTTTAGCTAAATTGTAGTCTTTTTAAAGTTGTTTCATTCCTTATGGGAAATGCTATCTTTTGTCAAAGCTTTGATGACACTGTGGATTTTTCTGCAGATCTTTATTGCTACTAGTACTTAGAATCCATATTTATAAATGATATACGAAATAATGCTTTACCATTGTCAAATCATATGTTGTATAACTAGAATAATATTGATCAAGTTTGAATGGCTGAGAAATATGTTGCAAGGAGGGTGAAAATCTTAGTTTTAATTCATAGGTGAACCATATAACTAGGGGGAAAGGGGGCTGTAGAAATGGTGTAGGATATGCTGCATTTTTAATTCCTTTTCTCCTCCCATGTCATTTAGTATTGTTTCCTCATAATTTCCTTGCATGATAATGAAAGATGGAGAGAAAATTAAAGAAAGAAAACGTTTGAATTGAGTAAAAAATTGCTTCAGTAAAACAAGTAACTTTTGTGCTGAAAATTATGCAATAATTTGCTAGTTTGTCATTGAAGAATGTTTTTTCAAGCCCTCTAATTCTGATTCCTTTTTGGCTTAAATGTAGCATACTGCTTAAAAACTATCATTTTATTTTCACGTAAAAACGTGTTTATCTGCTTAGAATAATGAATTTGGAAAATATTCATTTGTATTTGTATTTTGATCGCACATTATTCTAGTTAATATTAAGATGACACCAATGAGGTAATACAAAATTGCATATTTGAAACCCCTTTATATGTTACACCTTCCATTATGTTTTAATTGTGGAAAATATGCATGAAATTTAGATTTAATTTTATTAAAATGAACGTTTCATATTATGGTACATGCACATTTTCACTGAAAATTTCATTATTCAGATACAATTTTAATTGTTAAATATCAGTATAAATAATTAAAAGTATTCAAAAGGGAACTTAAGTTTATAATTGAAGGAATCTGATGTTGAAAATGTCTTTGTTGATGCAAAAGATTCCTGCATTGTTTATACTGTCAAGAAGTATCACTTTCAATTTTATATTTGTAACACACATAATACATTTTATTTAGTGTTTAGTTTTATTCTTCCGATCCCAAGAATTTTCATTAAAGAAATATAAAATTTTACAATAAAAATGAAACAATTATCACTGTTTTCATCTTGCTATTTTTTAACATAAGTTAACTAATTGCGATGCATTAATGAATTAGTAATTACTACTGATGTATTCTCCCATAAATACATTTAACCATTTCCTTATGAAATGAAAAATAGAAAGTCAATGCGTAAACTTTAAAAATAATTAAAGCCATTAATTCACCCATCTGCATGTAAAATGACTTGCTAAATACGAACCTGAAATAAATTATAATAAGTTTGTCACTTAAATACGGGTAAGACAATATCTATAAACTACAAAAATATCTAAAAAATAAGGGATATTGATGATTATAACATTAATACTTCAAGTGATCGGAAATGACTTGCAAACTAATGTTTAATTTAAGCATGATCTTTTAAATTTCATATTTCTTATGAAATGCTATTTTAATTATATAAATATTTCTCTATTTGTATAATAATAATGTTTTCTCTCTTTATGTATAAAACATATATTAGAATTTTAGTATAACAATCATTGCAAAATAATGCATTATTGCAAATCTATATAAAAATAATTTTTAAAGCTGAGGAAAAGTTGGCAAAACAAAAATTTACATCAAAGGAAAAACAATTTTTAACATTTTAAGGTAGAGTATAAAATTGTTTCTATGCAATATATTTTAAAAACCTTTTTCTAAAATTGCATTTAATTTACAATTCAAATTTTGAAAAAAAAGAAGAAAAACCCCTTAAAATGTGTTTGCCATACACTGAAGTCCATTGTGGAGCAGTAAATTTTTTATATGCAGTCTTGGTAAATCTGAAATAATCAAAACATCTGCATAGGTAATTGCTGAATTAGAGCATGTTTTATTTTATTCGTAGATTTGCTGGTGTCCTAGAAATTATTGATGATTATGCTTTGGATATTCCTTTAATTTGGGATTATATGGGAGAAATCCTGGAGCCAATGATTGAAGATATTGAAACTCCATTCAAGTTATTAAAAGAAGTATTACAACCATGCATACCATCTGAGAAGGCTGGTATGCTGGTTTCATCCATACTTCACTGTGCTGCCAAGCGAAAAGTAAATATATTTTTTTATTCCTGTGCTTGCAAGAAATTATAACCATAATATTGAATCCATAATTTGTTGCCTGCTACTAGAATCTGTATAATTAAAGTCTGCAAGCCCTTGGTTACTTTTAATAAATAAGATTTGATTAATTCACTTTATTTTTAACAGATATAAGATTCAATAAGTTAATTAAACCTTTATTTATAAATGTATTAATTAAAATCCTTCTGTTTGATACTGATCTCTGAAACCATATAGAAAGTTCATGAACTTGTGTATAAAAAAATGAATTGATTTTAGAAATAAATATGTAAATTTCATTACATTTCCGTCTGTGCTTCTCATTGTATAAAAAAAATAACCTGCTTAATACTTTAATAACCCAATGAGAAAATTAGGAAATGCATGGTTTCACAATAAATAACAATTTTCTTATGATTAATGCTTTTAGAATAATTGTGAAATTTCATGATTGATAGTTGAGGAAAGTGTTAAGGCATATTTGTACGAAAATAAAAGTAAAATAGCAAATTAGGAATTTTAGTGTTATCTTCTAATAGAATATTTCTACCTCGAAAGTCAATCCACAGATTCAGTTGTGCAAAAATTTGTGATAGCATTTGAATAGTTTTTAGTGCTCAGAAGATGCTAATATACGAGTTAATTGGATAACTATAAACTTTTGTTAAATCTTAACACATGATTCAGTGGAAGAAAATTTATGTTGAAATTAAAATTTGAGTATTTAAAACACAGGCAAATGCTCACATTTACCTGTTGTTGATTTGCTAATATTATTGATTTAAAAGGCTTTCATGCACTTGTTGATATAACAAAACTGATATAATTTTGATATTTATTTGTATATAGGGCACAATAAAGCTTGGAGAAGTCTGGAGAGAATCTGGTGTCCAGTGGACTGATATCATTGGAACTGACAGGAATGCTGCTGAATTTATTGAAAAACATGTAATAAATGTTCCTTTCTCTTTCTTTTTGTTCATTATTATTCATGATTATTGAGATTGATATTTTATTTATTTATTTTCTTATATAGAAACTTGAATTTACTGTGAGTCCAACAAAAGTTAATCCACAAACTCAAATGTCAATGGAAGAAATGAAAAAACATCTGTTGAGCCTGCTAGAAAAAAATTCTGAATTAGAAGAAGTTTTCGATTGGGTTGATGTAATTATTCTTTTTTGTTTTTGTATATACTGCTTAAAAAAAAAAAAAAAAACTTTTGTACCATTTATGTACCAATCTTAAATTTTAGTTTAATATGGAAAATTTTGTTTAGGCAAATATATCTGATACTAGTGGTCCAACCTTTGTCCGTGCCTTGGTTACTGCAGTTCATGAAAGTTGTTTAACAGGTAAGAAATAATTCTGTTTATGCCCATCTTCCCCCTTAACCTTCTGTTCTCTCAGTGAAAATGTCAAATTTTGTGCCAGTTTGATGCTTTTCTTTAAAAAATGCATTACTCTTTTCAGGTTCTGGAACTACATGGGAATTAAATACAAGTAAACTGAAATCAAGGATACCTCTCATATCCCGTTATGTATCCACTAATGAAAAGTTACAACTCCAAGCTTTGTATGCTGTGCAAGCTCTTATGAATATATTAGGTCAACCTAGTGGTAAGTATTTGGATTGTTTGCTTCTGATTTTTTTGTTTTAAGTGACTGTTTAAAGAAAAATGAATCTGCTGAAAAAATGACACAGTAAAATATAAGTATTAAAATTTTTCAGAATGTCAGATTGTGTTCTTAGAGATCTTTGGTTGTATATTGTTTTTTTTTAATTTTATTTAATTCAAATTATGGATGATACAAAATTTAATATGTACTTTACTGATGAATAAAGAAAATATCAGGGTCACAATTATGCAGTACTAAGTTTGGACATTAATGCATGGATATTAGAATATTCATTCTAAAAGAAAACAATTTTTATTCAATTTATCTGTTAGGTAAAGTTCATATAAGAATTAAAATATTTTCAGTTTTGTTTCTAACAATTTAATATTAATATATTGCATAGTCAAATTTCTATTTTATAGTTTACCTGTGGTATTAGTAAAATTTGAGATGGCTTAGCTTATGAAAACTATTAATTAAAATTATGCATGCCGAAATATTTTAGGGTTTATATATATTACAGATGCTTCTTTTTCCCCCCTAGGTCTTCTGCATCAAATTTTCGATGTTTTATATGATGATGATGTCATTAGTGATGAATCTTTTAAAGAATGGGAGCAGAGTGATGATCCCAATGAGGCAGAAGGCAAGGGTGTTGCTGTTCATTCCGTGAAGTCTTTTTTCACTTGGTTACGAGAACCTGAGGAAGAAACTGAAGAAAACTGTGTCTGACTACCACTTTTACTTACAACAGACAATTGGACTTATTTCCAGTGACTGTGTATAAATACACAATAAAACTTTAAATACTTTTCACAGAATCAAGAATGAAATATAAATGATGCAAGAATGCTTGGATCTCCTTTCAGAGTTACTGTTGAAAATGATATGATGTTTGTGCAATTCTTTTTGTAAAAGAACTACTGAACATTGAATAGCTCTTATAAAAAATATTCCTGCTTTGATGAGTGAATGGCATTTGTATGTGTTCAGTTTTGTAAGAATGCGAGGTTTAATTCAACTTCCTATGATTTAAATGCATGTATAATTTTTGGTATTAAACGGGATGGTCTTTACAACATTTTCTGTTACAAGAATGGTTGATAACTTTTAAATGCCTTTTAGCTCTTGTATAGAAACTAAATTGCATTGAATTGTTCTCTTCCAATCTTTAAAAAGTACGATTTTAGTTTCTTTAAATTAAATGTGTATAACTGGTTCTTTTTGTATATAATAAACCAGTCATTAATATGGATAAAAAGAAATTATTTTTTCCCTCTTATGAAAGTTGTGTATGTATGTATATTGTCTTAAAGGTTGTGCCTTCTACTTTGTTTTCTGTCTTTTGCTCAAGACAAATATTCATTTTCATGTGGGAATGCTCTGAAAATTGTGGAGAATAAATTATTTTTAAATATTAATTTGCCCTGTATTGATATCTAGATAAAATATGCCGACTTAAATTATGGTAATTTTTCTTTAACAATTTTGATACTTTTGTTTATATTAAAGCATTATAAAAAATGCTGTTCCTAGAAGTGGAAAGTTGTAAGTCTAATTGTGTGTAATTATACTTAAGCATTTTGTCACACAGGGACTGAGAAGAAAAATGTAAGTGGCTATCTTTAGGTAATTTCAAATTGTCCATTTGCATTTTTCTTTTCAATTGTGATAATCAAATTGTAAAATAAAAACAATTGCATTATACAGTCTCGTTGGAGAGTACATGGGATCTTCTCCCTTGTGTCAAATTTTTATTATTGTGTATATGCAATTCAATTGCAACTATATTTATTTGTGTAAAAACTATTTAGCAAATACAGAAAATTATTTTGAATCTGTAGAAAGCTGGATCATTTTGAACTGGCTTTTGTTTTCCTTGAATGATGCTGTAATAGAAACAAACAGCAAGTATATATATATAATGTTTTATACATCATCAATGGAAACATAAAAAAAGTTTTGTATCTACAGAAATTCAATGTTATAAAAACTTAAGATTTTTTTAATTGGTTACAATTTTTCTTTCTTCTTGTACATCACAACACTTATTTAAAAATGCTTATTACAGATAAATATCTTTCTAATAGACATGCGCAGCTGACAAAATAAGTATTTTTAAAAACATTTGAGTGCATACAAACGAGGAATTTCAAATTCATTTAATAATTGCGCATGGTAGTAATACTTAGCTTCTTTGTTAGTATCTATTTATATATTATATTATGAAGAAAAGAAACATTTGTTGAAAAGTTGGAACAAAATTACCATAAATAATATGGCATAAAGGGAAAAATTTGTGGAAATGAAATGTACTGTCCATCAAAATATCAGAACATTTCTTTTTATTCCAAAATTATAAAATAGTAAATGTCTGTTGCTGTAGAAATGTCTCTACAGTGACAGACTGATGAAAAGTTTATTCAATATCTCATCGTATGAGGAGTCGTCTCCATATTTGTACTTATTATTTTTTTTTTTCAGAATGCAACATTCGATTTTAAATGCATATCAATTCTCCAGATTAAAATAACTCAAATACATGTAACTTCTGTAGAATTATAAACAATGAAGAATTTAAATTCCTAATGTCTAATGAGATTTCCAACCTTTTCAGTATATCGCGAAATCTGTTAATAATTCTTTATTTACATTAAAATACTGAATGAGAAAGACAAACTCTAAATTTGCTAGTAAAAATTTTTTTAAATGGAAACCCATAAAAGAATTTTTGCTTATTTTTAAAATATGCAATTACATAAAATGTGCATCAAAAGTTTTCAAAACATCACGGTTTTGACTTTTTTTTTTTTTTTTTTTTTTTGAGGAGGATAGGTTTCTCATTTTTGCAATAGCCTTTTCTGCTAGGAATAAAAGATTGCTTTGTTATCTGGAATGTAACAATATCGTTCAGCGTTGCTTAAGATTGAGAACCGCCTATCGCGGTTCAAAATTACGAGGTCCGTCTCAATATAGCCTTAGTGTTACTTTAAACACGGGACGTTAATATAACTAAACCAAACCTTCCGCCTATCCCCATTAAAAAAATAAAATGAAACAGCTGATTTCATTCTGGTTACGTTTCAAGGGAAGTTTCGTTTATGACGAATGTGAGCTGGTTGCAGTTGTAAAAGGTTTGCGAGATATTTAATGAAAACCATAAAAGCGAAATTCTGTATTTAGTACAAAATGCACATAATGTGAAATATAATATAAAAATAAAACACGATTGAAATGCATAAGTAATGCAGTCATCAGTATTCTTTCATAAAATATTTTTTAATTAAAACAACTTTTAATTATTTTGGTAATTATTTGCTTTAATATGTTTTCTTGAAAAAATCATAAAAAAAATTCTTAAAATAGATGGTTTGGTGAAAACTTGAAACACAAACGTATAACGTTTTTTTTTAATCGGGAATGTTTCAGAAAATTAAGCAATTTATATTAATTACTAAACTTATCGAAAATTTTAAATATTTCTCACGAATTATTTGAAAGTAAGCATAAAAGTATGAATTTTCAATTATTTAAACTTGTTTCATTGCTAATAGTGTTATGCATAAAAACCAAGTTATGTTATCAACTGAAATGAAAACTTGAGTAAGAGAAAGTTGTTAAATCACATGTTGTGTATGGTTTATTGGCGAAGAGCCATATGTGGCTATACTGAGCCAAGCATACGGTAAAATCAGAACAGGCATTTAAAACAACACGATTTTAAAAGCAAGTGTAAGCAATTAAGACCACATAAAATGCGTCGATACAAATATTAAAAAACTTTTAATGTAAGACAATGATTAACGTAAATGCAAAATAATCATGTAAAGAAGACGCATTTAATATAAAAGGAAAAAGGTGTTAAAGACGGTTGATAAAACCAATAGCTCTTAAAAATTTAAAAATATTTGGATGGTATTTTTCACCTATTAGATCTTGCAAGTTAAGGGAAGAAGAGTAGAAAAAATTACGATAAATATTAAAATCGGGGCATTCAATCAAAATATGTTTCACACTAAAAGCAATATGAAAGTGGGACACATTGGCACCCATTCACACAAGATGAGATTATGGTGAGTAAAACGGGCGTGTCCTATACGGAGGCGAGGCAATTTAACATCTACCTCTCGTGCAGAGTGGACAGGCCATAAACCAATCTTAGGCTTGACGAAATGGAGATTATTCTCGATTTAGAGTTAATGCTAATTGCCATGTTGAATAAATATTTTAATCAAAAATCTCTTAATGTCACAATATGGAAGCCTTTGGGACAAAAAATAGTCTGCATATTTTACCGCTGAATCAGTCTCTTCATTCCTACAAATGCTTACATGACTCGGGATTCAACTAAAACGAATAGTAAAACCTTCATTTTGCAGGAGATGCCAAGTGAGTAGATCGGATGCATTCGATTGCCGTAATGAGAAAGTGTCTCCAAGGCATTCATACTATCGGCATCAATAATGAAGTTACGTTCAGGAGAAGGCGAAATTTTCTGAAGGGCTCTGAAAATTGCCATCAACTCAGCAGTAAATACTGAACAGCAATTATGTAAATGATATCAGACGAAAGAATTATGCCACAATTGACATGTCCATCTGATTTTTAGCCATTCTTAAAATTGGTACAAAAGAAAAATACCGATAGCGATGATGCAAAAACAGGTGTTTAAAAATAACTGGATCATTTGAAGATTAATCAAATCCTGCGAAGGGATTCGTGTAACAAAATTCTGGTATGTCCCACGGGGAAAAACATAAGGTCCGAGGCATGCAAAAGTAGTTTCGTTCTCTCACTCAATGGAAGAATGTGAGAAGAACGGGTATCATATAGTCTGCGAAGACTAACCGGTACCGTTATATAAGAAATGGGATGGCTAGAAAAAGATTTTGTGCAGAAATTATAACAGACAGTATTTTGCGCCTTACATCAAGAGGTAGTTGGTTGCAAATAGAGTAGAGGCTCTCTGCGGGAGAGGTACGAAACGCTCTGGAACAAATCCTTAACGCAGAATGGTGAATAGTATCCAAGCGTCGCAGGAAAGAAGCACGAGCGGAACCATACACTATACACCCATAATCCATGCGAGAGGATGACTGCTTTGTAAATATGGAGCAGAGATGTCCCATCGGCACCCCAATATGTTTCAGAGAGTACCGTTGAAATATTTAGCGATTTCTCACATTTCTTCCACAGTTTTAAAATACGAGGAAGAAAGGAGAGTTTTCTATCAAAAATTATTCCCAGAAATTGTATTTCATCCACAACTGCGATGGGTGTATCTCGTATATCAATGACAGGATCTACTTGGTTGTTTGTTTTCCTGCAGAAATTGACGCAACGGCTCTTCTCTGGAGAGAGAGTATGCCCGTTGTTATGCACCAAGCTACCACTTTATTAACGGCATTTTGCAATTGTCGTTCTATTAAATTCATATTGCTACCTTGGCATGAGATCTGCAGATCATCAATATAAAGTGATCCCTGAACAGATAAAGGTAAATGAGTTAAAATGAGACTAATATGAACAATGAAAAAAGTAACACTGAGAACACTTCCTTGCTTAACTCCCTCAGCTTCAATAAAAGAATCAGAATAAAAGTTGCCTATACGAACTCTAAAAATCCGATGTGATAAAAATTTCTGTAAAAATATGGATGGTTTCCTCAAAGTTATAAAGTGTGGAAAGTATGCTATAGCGCCATGTCCGGTCCTATGCCTTCTCAATGTCAAAAAATATGTAGACAAGGTTGTTCCTTCTAACGAATGTATTGCGTATCTGGGTTTCCAGTAAAACGAGGTTATCATAAATAGATCTATATCTTCGTAAACTATGTAACGGGGAGATACATCCTTGTTTCTCCAATTCATGTATGAGACGTGCATTGACGATTCTCTCAAAGGTTTTGCAGAGACAATTTGTGAAAGCAATTGGTCGGTAGTTTAGAGGGTTAAATGCTTCCTTGCCAGGTTTTAATATTGGGATCACAATAGCTTCACACCATTGTGAAGGGTGCTTCTGTTCAATCCATGTTCTATTAAATAATAATAACAGATTCGAAAGGGAAGTTGCATTCAAATGGCAGAGCATGTTATATATGATCCCATCTGGTCCAGGGCTTGTACCATGGGCTTTAGATAATGCCGTTTCCAGTTCAGACATCCTGAATTCACAGTTATATGAAAGAGCGCATCGGTCATTAAAGCGCAAAGGTAACCTTCCGTGCGATTCTTAATTGCCAGAAACATAGGGCTATAAGAATCTGTTGCGTGCACTTGTGCGAATGCTTGACCGAGAATTTCGGCAATATCTAATGGGGCGGAATGCGCCATATTTTCTTTATTTAAAACAGGAATGGAGGTTTTATGATATATCCCATTTAGTTTCCCTTTACTTTCTTCCACAAATGTTTACTGGAAGTGGAGGATGTGATTGATGGATGACATGAATGTAATCCAAGATTTCCTCTAAATCGGCGTATGCGAAGAGCAAGGGCTTTCGCACGCTTAAAAGCAACTAGATTTTCTGTTGTCGGGTACCTTTTAAAAATATTCCGAAGTAGTTTTTCGTTCTTATTGACTGTCGCGACAAGCTTCGTTCCACCAAGGTTAACGAAATTTTCTTAGACGTGGGGAAGTCTTCGGGATGGTGGCATTTGCCGCACTTATTATGCTATGAACGACATGTTGCACTGCTTCAATGATGTCGAAAGTACTGACCATAGTCTCTGTAACATTTGCCAATCGCATGAAAGCTCCCCAGTCCGCCCGCCTAGATTTCTCATCCCAGATTTCTCAATATACTTGGTAAAGATATTTATTATTTAGAAAATAAAATAGCAACAGCAAGAAATTCCAGGGAACTAAATGACGCCACAATAGTTTTTCAAAACTCTATTATTAATGCCTCCAACAAAACCTTCAAGATTAAAAAAAAGCTTTTGTTAACGAAACCAAACAGGTGGACAAAGAAATTAGAAATACATAAAAAGAAAGTAAGAGCGCCAGGAAAGAGAGCACAGAGGGCACCAGAAATTGAAAAGCAGTGGAGATACCAGATCTTCAAGAAATAAAAAAACTGAGTACAAAAAAATATTAAACAAGCAAAAAATACGGGCTGGAGAAATTTCTGCAGTTTAGTCTCCAACTCACATGGAAAGCATTACAAAGTCGCTTCCCGGAAATCAATTTTCCCATCAAAAATCCCATACCTGATAAACAGTGACCCAAAAGGAAGTCTGAAAGAAGCAGCACAAACCATATAGGACCAGATTTTTCCATCTCCTGCCATTTCAACTAATTATAATTTAAACACTTCAACGCAGCCACTTGATCCTCCATATTCCCTCCAAGAAATTTCAATGCTAATTGACAACCTCCCGTCGGGTAAAGCTCCTGTTATTGATGGAACTGACAACCTCCTTAAAATAATCCACAAACGCTTTCATAATATCTTCCCAACTCTCTTCAATAAGTGCCTAGAATTAAGTTGCTTCCCAGATTCCTTGAAAATAGGAAATATTATTTTATTCCAGAAGCACGGAAAATATCAGAGACTGGCATCTTCATATCGACACATTTCTCTCCTGCCAACAATTGGAAAAGTGCTAGAGAAATTGATGATTCAAATGTTTACTTTCCATCTTGAGACCACTAATAGCCTCAGCGAGCATCAACTTGGGTTTAGGGAAGGCAAATTAGTAGATACAGCCATCCATGAGCTGATAAACAAAATTTAAGCTGCAAGAAGAGAGGGCAAGCATGTCTTAGTGCTCTCTATTGATATAAAAGGGGCCTTTGACAACTTGCAACACAAACAAATTCTTAAGAGTCTGGATGAAAGTCCTTGTCCTTTAAACATCAATCGTCTCTTTCACAGCCTCCTGCAAAATAAGAAAGTTACAATAATGACTCCAGAAGGTAGGGCCATGAAAGATCAGAAACAAGGCTGCCTTCAGTGGTCTCGCTCTATAGAATCTGGTTAGCCAATGAAATTCTCAAGCAGCTCTGGCCAAAAAATGTACATATCGAAGCTTTTGCAGATGATTTTGTACTGGTTATCGAAGCGGACACAAAAAATAGCCTGGAAAGAGAAACTCAACTTGCAATACCCAAATTTAACTCCTGGTGCTCAAATAATCACCTTTCCATCTCCACGGAAAAAACAACCCTTATTTTTTCAGAAAAATGGCAAGATGCCCTAGAATTACATGGAATGGAGACATCATTAAGAGAACCAATCTTTTAAATATCTAGAACCAAATCTTTTATACGTTGATGACCAATTAAACTGGCTGGAACACATAGAAAAACAAGGAGAAAAGGCCGTTAAAATGCATCAAAGCCTCAAAAGAATCACTGGCAGCACATGGGGAATCTCTCAGAAACACAGAAGAGTTCTTTATAAGACAGTAGTTGAGAGAATGCTCGCCCATTGTTCATCAGCATGGTGTCTAAACACAACATACAGAATGAAGAGGAAACTCTCCACCCTTCAGAGACCATTTCTTCTCTATATTTCAGGTGCTTGCCGCACAACTTTCCGCAGCAGCGCTACAAATCATTCTTGACATTCCACCCCTGCACATGTAATTACAATTTGAAGTCAGACTAACGACAATATATCGCCTAAGAATCCCTCTTCCGCATAATATAACAGAGATCCAACCAGAAAAAGCTAGAGAAGAAAGCAACTGGTTGGTCAACTCACCCTTCACTGCATCTCAATCCCAACCAAATCTCATTGGAAGATGAAGGAATAAATTTATCTCAAATAAACAGTATCAATATCTTCACAGATGATTCAAAAATAGAACATAGAGTTGGAGCTACGTCTTGTGTCCTGGTCAATGATTCCTGGTCCTACCACTGATCTGCCAAATTGAATGACAACAATACTGTTTTTCAAGCTGAACTCACCGCACTTCATGAAGCAATAAAATATGCATCTGAGTTTTCAAACAACAGAACTTATAAAATACATGTCGACAATAGAGTATCAGGGCATCTTCTAATCCAAGAGTACAAACCAAACAGCATTAAAAATATTTGGTGTCCTGCTTTCAAAACCAACAGTAAAAGTCTCATGGGTTGAAGCACATGCAGGTAATATAGGAAATGAAAAACAGACCAACTGGCGAAGGACGCAATGCGAAATGGGCAATTTTATATGCAAACAAAGCTTCCTAAACCACATATAAAAGCCCTTCTCCGGAAAGACATGCTAGAGGAACGGCAAGGATATTGGAGCAATGGTTTCACAGGCAGAAAAGATTTTAATATCCTGCCTTCAGTCAGCCTTCATCCCACTAACTGGATCAGAGAGAATATTATTTTCTTCTCAAATACTGCCTGTTTCCTGCCTACCTTAAAATTTTCAATCTGTCTGAGAGTGACCAGAGCAGTTGTGGTGGAATTGGCACCGCACTCCATTATGCTATGGAATGCATCCTGACAATCTCTTGGCATATGGAAAAACCATCACCAAGCCATGAACAGGAATGGTTGAAAAGAGTCGCCAGCAACTTCTTTTCCAGGGTCCAGTACTTACCTATAGTAGGTGAGCCCCCGAAGGGTTGTTTAGTCACATATTTGTTACATTTATATGAAGTGAGTTTAGTTATATTAGCGTCCCGTTTTGAAGCAATACTAGAGTTATTATCGGACGGCCTCGTAATTTTGAGCCGCGATCAGATGACGAGGAAGGAGAATGAGCTGGTGCACCCCTCTCTAAACTTACTTCCACACCACACCAGGAGGAGGACGTTTGGCTCGACAGATTTAGCCTGCACCTAGCCCACTCTCCACCGTGGTCCCCTTACATGTATTGAAGCAGCCCCTAAATATTTTTTGTCATACTTCCAGTTATTTCAAATCGATTTGTCAAAAAAAGTTATATTTCATTATTCGGAATCACTTAAAATATTGAAAAGTGGAATTTGTAGTTGAAGAATGTGATTATGTCTAAATATGTATATTGATATATTTTTCAAGAGAAAATTCTTCCATATCGAATGACACTTTTATCTTGCATTTAATTTTTATAGGTTGCAAGCAATAACAAATGTTTGGACACTTCTTTGAGGGATAGTACAAGTTTTTACTTGTCCTTTGAGTTAATTTATAAGAGGTCTCATGTTTGAGAACTGTTTTGATAATAGAAATTTGCAGACTGATAAAGATATAAAAAAATTTCTTTATAGCAAATAAATATAATAGAGTCATTCCGGATTTCCATCTAGATATTCTGTGTTCGATGAGTTCGTGCTTGATTGAAAATCATTGACATAATCAAAAAATTAAAAAAAAATGGTATTTAGTAATACATCTTATTTAATGAAAGTTATGGTCTAAAATATATGGAATTATTATTTTCAGACCATAACAAAAGAGTAACGACTTACAACTTTGTTCCCCGGCAAGGATGTTTGAATGACGAGACATCGCTAAGATGCCTGTTTACAGAGACTGTCATGATAAATATTTTTGCTGACTGATGCATTTCAATTGTAAAGAATGAAGAAATTAAAACACTACTTCTTGTGTACAGCCGACCACCTCGCCACCACTAAACATAGCAGGGTTTGTTGTGGCCGACTGCTATCTTTAGAAAAGTCCATTCATATCACTGACCGATTAACTAAAATGACATCCTTTTCGAGGGATTTATCCCCTAGCCACAAAGTGGTCAATCACTGGCCTTCTTCCTCATCTTTGCGTTCACCTGTCTTCCTATTAAACAAAGAACAGGTCATCAATGAAAATCTCCTCGAAATTCTCAATATTTCTCCAAATTCTTGTTTCAAAACAACAGAAATCCAAACATTTTCAAACAGTTGGTGAAGGGAAAAAAAAAATGACAATTTTTAAAATCATGTCCTTCAGAGTTTTAAAATTATCTGTACCATCAGTACTGTACTTAAGTCATCATTTTCATCTTCCAAATTCTTAATTCCGAGATTTCTATGCATTCCTTTAAATAATGGTAAACAGTACCGATTCCTATTCAGATGTATTTATTTTCCTGCATTCTTTCAAATCTTTGGAAACTAGCGGGAAATCTCCCATATTAAAATACGACTTTCTGTCGGAGGATTTATTAGAACATATACAAAAAAGAAGAAAAATCTTATTCTTAATCCTTTAATTGTTTTTAAAGGCAATAATATGATGAATTAAATATTTTAAACAACTGAGATTTAGTCATTGACATCGTAATTTGATAGTAAAATCCGGAAACTTTTCGATGATTCGAAATTGTTCTTTGATTCTGGGTTGCAGTAACCTCTACAAACAGATGCTATGTAATTACATAATTAAATACTTGAAGACTGAAAGAGGTTGCAAATATATTGCTTTATATAAGGTTTTTTAATATCTATGACATTTTAATTTTTTTCTCTAATTAATTGCCTTTTGTTTCTACGCTAGAAACCGATGATCAGACTTCTCCACTTCATCTTTTACTGCAGTAACACATTTAGAAACAAACTTAGAACTATCTTTTCTTAAAAATCATGATGTTGAAAATTGACAGTTTTTTTGCCAAAAATTTAAAATTTAAAAGTGTTTACCTTTTTTTTTGTTGTAGGACCCACATTTGGAGAAATATAGAGAATTTTGAGAAGGTTTTCTCAAAGTGTTGACCTGCTGCTCGTAAAATAGGATGACAAATAATATGGATCGATTATGTTAAAGAGAGCAGTCGGCCACAACAAATCCTGTCAATACTGCCTCGCTCAGTGGTGGCGGTGTGGCCCGTTGTACACAAGAAAAATAGACCTCTTTTGAAGTGGCAGGTCAATAATTTCAAGCTAATAAAATGGTTGTTAGGTATTTTTTACATTAGTTGTCACATTAGTATCATTCACATTAGACACTTTTCATATCAATTTGACCTGTACCTCAGGGAAAGGGACGTTAATATAGGACAGTTGTCAATCACTAATCTTTTTTTCTCTGAGTAGCTTTGGAACATCCCGGGATAGCGTGGTTGATAAGGTGTTGGATTTGCATCCCTTAGATTGTGAGTTCGAACCTCCCGAAGACTCGTCGTGTACGTGGTGGTTGGTGAACGTGTAAATCTGACATAGCCACAAAACCTCCAAATTGAAATAATACCACTGGGGGTGCTGCATCAGGGGTGATCGTTCTCTGATTGAGGTCTCAGTTACGATTTGCGGATGAGCGAATGAAACGTATGAATGAAGTCCGTCCTGTGAAAAGGGCTGAAACTCTTGGCCTTAGATGGCGCTCCTGAAACAAGAGACGCTTCAAGTCGCTGACTTCGTCAGCCGCTTTGTCTATGATTAGTTCCATAAGCAACAACAACAATTTTGGAGTAAGATTAGAGGAGGGGGCAGTAGGCACAAGGAAGGAATCTTTGCAGCAGAGATAATATTACATCAATCAGAATGCTTCAATGCAGAACTGAAATAGTCTCCGAAGTGAGGGAAGAGTTATTACCGGGAAGTATGCTTTTGTAGGGGTGGACAACCTAGATATTTATCCGGGGCTCCAAAATTCGGTGGCGGCATTTTAATTGTGTTTGTGAGAAAAATGTATGTTAAATAACTAATTAATCAAAATTTATTCATATAAATTTTTTTGCTGAAAATTTTTAGTTATTATTAGGTGATTGAACCTATTTTGATAATTTTTTCACTTTAAAAAGGCATTTATTGAGAAAAATTGGCACAATATATACATCAACCAAAATATTTTCCGTAATTTTCTACAACTTTTTTTCCAGTTTCATCTAATAATTCTTGCAATTCACTGCCTTCGAATTTTTTTGGTCGTCTAGGCCGTTTTTTATCATTGACATCGAAATGATCACTCTTAAATAGTTGAAATCAAAACCGACAAGTGGGATATGACGGAGCAATATCACCATAAGTTTCTAAAAGTGTCTGATGGACGTCAGCAGCAGATTTCTTCAAATCAAACAAAGAAAAAGCAATGAATGTCGAAAATGCAATTTGCAGAGTTCCATTATTGGGGATCTATACACACTGAATAACTCAACAATACCAAATGGAGACTTTCCAAGTGATAACAATAAAGTAACAGCAAATTGGCAGAACCCAATACCTTTGTCGTTTATATAGATACTTCGCATGCTTACCAATAGATGTCGCTGTTTAAAGTACATGCAAGTACCTAATATATTGTCTAAAGCTAAAACTATTTATAATACTTTATGCGGTAGAAAACTATCATTAAAAACACTATGATTAAATACCCCAAAATGCTATAATGATGTATTATATATGCTTCACGAGAGAACGAAAAATCTCAGAATCAAGTTTGAGCACTAGAATTACAGATAGATATCACATTATTTAAAGATCAAAGGGATATGGAGGATTGGAAAATTATACATTTTAAAAACATTCATTACTTCAATCTATATATGCTGCCGTTGCCTATTCAAGGAAACTTTTAATTTTAAGCGATTATTTTACAAACAAAACTAAATAAATCTTATTTATTAAAATACATGTAATGTTTATTTAAATGTAAACAATGTAAATTTATTACATTAACTTATATAAATATGATACATTTGCATTCCTTTTGAAAAATATATAAATAAATAATTTCTTCTGCTACTAAATTAATCCAGAATATGCAAAGTGCGCATTGCTTAGAATAGAACACAGGCAGAGCACTACTTGAATTTGATCGAATCGGAAAGAATATAATGCAGACTTATTATCTCTAAAGAATGATTTCATTACAAAAGTCATATTTAGTTTGATAGATACTTTATTACTGCAAAATTATTACAGAATCGAATCAATTTAAGTTTAAAAAACTGAAATCTGCTATCGCAAATTACAAGTTATCATGTGAGAATTTTTTTTGATCACGTGATTATATTAATGTGTTTGCGGCAACTTTTAAAAAAATACGATGCTTTTTTTTCTTTCGAAATTAACCAGAGCTCCAAATTTTTTTTTTTTTTTTTTGATAGCCAAGAAAAAAATTGAAAATGAAAATTACCTTTTATGCTTTATTCACTGCCTAAGCGATTTCGAGGTTTAAAACCCTCTTACCAAAACAACATCATGGTCTCACAAAAAGGAATGCCACGTTTGGAAGCAGAATAACGAGTGTTTCTTTCGCAATGCGATTTCCAAATGATAAACTATTTACCAATAAATTTTTAAACATATTAATTTATATAGAATTTTTATGAAAACTATATTTTTGTAAATACAAACTGCTATTTTTTAATTTTTGAGATCATAAAACAGTTTCATAATGGATTAATCTTAGAACAGGAGTCAAATCCTTCAATGTTTCCCACTAAAGAATAAAAGAAGTGATATTTGGGGGAAAGAGAAAATACTTTTATCAAAATTGTTATTTAACGCGACTGTAGTTTTTTGAACATATTATAAAAATTAAATTATTTAATTTCCTCCGAAAAAAATTACATTCCTTGAAAATAACAGCTATGATGTCATAGTTCTACATCTACCTTTCAAAAACACTTCTACTGTCAAAGAAACATACGTAATAATAAAGCAATACTGGTAAAAGCAGGTCAACCTTTTAACAACGCATCTGCTTTCAAAGAAGCTTATATAATAATTATGCAATACTGGTAAAAGCAGGTAAAAAATATATGCGATTAAAAGATGATGATGAAAATTGCCATTTATGTTTTATTCATTGTCTGCGCGATTTCGAGCTTCAAAACTCCCTAACCAAAACAACATCATGTTCTCACATGATAATAAATATTTCTATCTATATAAAAAAATTATGCAAACCTTGCGTTTTATCCGCTTTTGATTAATAGGTAGTGAGTTACCTGACCCATGACATTTGAAATTTGCTTTACTAGTAATGCTTGAAATATTGAATGAAAATTATTATTACGTCGTAATAAATATTTATATTACAGTAAAATGGTGAAAAAGAAGCAAAGCTTTAATTAACACCAAATTTACAACAAATGTGTTTTAAACAATATTATTTGTTAATTCTGCTTTTTGACACGCCATTTGTGGCAACATTAATGAGTAGCCTTCAGGTTTGTTTATCTTTTTCTAATAACAAAATTGAAAAAAAAAATGAATTTACGAGTAACTATTGTGTTTCTTTCCGTTCCTTGTGCCTTCAGTTTTGGTTTTCGACCATATGTTTTCCAGTGTTATAAATAGGTCTTCTCTTTAATTTGTGTTGCTGATAGGTAAGGTTGTCTGTCATACTTTTGTAGATTTAACCCACGTGGCAAAAACGAATTCGGATTTCACTTTTTCGCAAACTGACGATGCTGCAACGAGCATGTTATGCGTCTCTGACCTGTAGCGATTTGACGATAGCGAGGATCGAACTTGTAACCTTATGGTTGATAGTCGCGTAACACGATCATTAGACAAAAGTGATCACTTATCTAGAGGCTGTTATCTGGCTTATAAAGCTTCACCATATTACTCCCTCTCCAGTGAGTCGGAGGTGAGACGAACGATATTTTTTCCTATTTTTTAGTGGTGATATTGGCTGTTGCGCTTAGCTTCATTTTATTTATTTTATTATTTTTATGACCAATGAATAAAATCAAAGCTGATAAATAATCAGTCAATAAAAAAATGGGTAAGGCGCAATAGCCAAAATCCCCACGCAAAAACATAGTTCGTCTCACCTCCGACTCACTGGAGGGGGGTAATGTGGTAAAGTTTATAAGCCAGATAACAGCTACGGAAAAGGCTTGCGTATTTTTCGTCATCTTGTCACCAACGTAGCTATTGGCGATAGCGAGGACCGAACTCGTAATCTTATGGTTCGTGGTCGAGTAACATGACCACTAGACAAAAGTGATCACTCCTATCCACCAGCTGTTATCTGGCTTATAAAGCTTCACCACAGACCAAACCAATACCAAAAAATTAATGGTATCCTTTCGAATGCTGACAAATTACAGAAATTTCCCCAATTAAATCCGTTTCTAGTGCAAGGTTTAATCAAAAACAGTATTAATAGACATAACTGATAACACGAAATACACTCGACAAGGCAAAATATTATTTATGACAAAGGACCCGATATATGCTGTGTAATTATTGTCACTTAATAAATTCCTAGATAAAGATATCATGGCAGATGTAATATGGGAAAGCATCGCTTCTCGCTTCTTACTTTTTGACATACCAACAAATACCCCAATGCATGAACGAGCAGCAGAAATACAGGATAAAAATAACCTGACTGTGGTTGCAATGCGGAGATTTTTAAAACAAAATATTACAAAAGATATATTCTGTTTTGGGAACAACTTTGCCAGATTCTATAAAAATTTGGTTTATTAACTAGCGCAACCAGCTATTTATAGACCGCCTACAACAATACAATAAATGATTTTCTTTAGGCCATCCTACCCGTGTTTGTGGGAAAAATGGCATCTGCCATCTTTGTAGAGAGACGCGCCTTAGGTCTTGCCAAGGACCTGAAAAATATATTAACTGCAACGATCCTCATAATTCCAAATATAAATCATGTCCAGCATATGTAAAGAACAAAAGATGAACTTAAGTGCATAACCATATAACTACTGAGGAAGCTCGCACATCACATATTTTGATACGGTCAAAATCATGCCGACAACTACTGACCTACAAGATTCTTACAACGCGAAATTCGAATAATTTTTTATAATCAATAAACGAAAGATTCGAAAAACAGACTGCCCTTTTTGCAGACATACTTCGAAAATCCATTGAATGCATAATCCAGAATATGTATAAAGTAATTTAGCGAAATGTCGATTGCAGTTCATCTCCCACACGCAAAAAGAAAATCCTATAGAATTTGAATCAAATGCCTAACCCCAAAATGCACTGGGATGCAGGTGGAAGTAATAATCAAGAGACTATGCCTGTTGGCTAAACTTTACTTTCCCTTTTTTTGTTTTGGTTGTTTTTTGTCATTGTTTTCTTTTCTTTCCAACCCATCAATTCTCCATTTCATTTTTGGTTCTCATTTTCCAGGGCTCCTTTTGCCTCAGTTTTTCATCAGCAGTGTTCGATCACTTTCATTTCCATTCCCTAAATGACCTTTCTTCAGTGGAATTGCCGCAGTATTAAAAACAAACAAAAAATTTGGCTCAACCAATTTCCATTTTCCCCATCTACTTTTTGGATTTTGTATCTGAAAGTATACGGATCATTTCACTTTTTCAAATAAATTTTTTTTGTGCCCACCGATGTAACAGACCAGGTAGTGGCCTTCATATCGGTATACCAGCAAGTATGTCTGGCGGAGTTTTTTTTTTTTTTTTTAATTGACCCGGACCTAGAATTTTTTGCAGTTGAAATAAAAACTCATAATCAAACTTTTACGATTATTAATATTTAGGATCCTCAGGGGTTCAATATTAACCTGATTAAAACATTCCTTGACAGCATAAACTCGCCAACCTTCATCTTTGGCGATTTTAACTTTCTTTATCCTTTATGGGGTGCAAACCATCATTCACCACATAATGACGATTTTGTCGAATAACTCAATAATTCCAGTTTTACACTTCTTAACTCATTATGCCCAACTCGTGTCATAAAATCAAGCATATACCCAATTCTTGATTTCACTTTATGCTCTGTCTAACTTTTCGAAGAAACTGATTGCTATGTTTTTTTACTGCTCTTTCGAAAGTGATCATAGGCTTATAGTAATTTCATGGTCAAGACTCAATACCGCATCTAAATATCTCAAAACTGTTAAGTAGAATTCAATCATTCAAAAAAAAAATGAAATGATCCCAACAAATAAAACAATTGCACTATAGAAATGGTTACTAGCAAAATTTCACAAATTATAACTAAATATACTTCGAAAAAATTTTGCCCAATGAAGATTATCTACCGTGGTGGAATGCTGCTAGTGACAACTTCAGCCTCTTGAAAAAGAGCATGTAGTAAAAAGCATTGAGGAACGTATCTTTCTCAGATTGATTAAATTTAAAAAATATAGAAGCAAATTAAAATTTCATATTAAAAGAGCGAAAGATAAATAGATATTGGGAAAGCATGAACCAAACTTCACAAAATCCTAGAATGCTTTTTAAAATACTAAACAAGTTATCCAGTCATACTAACCCTTATATTAAAACTAATGAAATCATTTTCCATAACAATAGATATATAAGCAAGTCAAAAACTCAAAGTAAAATTTTTGCGAACATTTTTTCATCTCATAGTATGAATACGAGCCGATTCCGATGGACTATAGTTATGACAACTACTTTTTAAATAACTGTATCAAAATCTGGGAAGTCAAAAGAGCCATATAAAAAAACGAGTAATTCTACACTAAGTGCAGATAACATCCAGCAAAAAATGTAATGATACAACTCTTTTCAAAATCCTTGATATTGCCCAACAGCAATTAAATTCTCTTTACTTTCAAACGATTGGAAATATGCCATCTTAGTTCAAATCCCCAAAGCAAGCATAAAACAAAAATAACCTCCTATAGACCAATATCTCATTCAGTTTTTTTGCAAGATTTTTGAACACATCTTAGCCTATCGTATTACAGCCTTACGCTTCAACAAAATCCACATGGTTTCATTCCATTCAGAGATAGCCAAACAGCAACGTATAAAATCTATTCAGCAATATCTGAGGCACATAAAAAGATATTTTTTTTGGTGTTAGTCTTGATCTCAAAAATGTCTACTACTCAATTCCTATAGATGACCTCATTTATAAATATCTTCAACATGATATTACAGACAAAATCGCTAAATGGATGCTCAATTTTCTGAAAGAAAGAATGTTTCAGATTAGATGGCGAGACAGCGTTTTTGATCCAAGTCTCCTGCATAAAGATTTCACTCTCCCATCCTTTTTGTCATTTTCATGAATGATCTCTTTGAAACATTAGGCACAAATGTCGAGTGTTCCATCTTTTATGACGATATTTTTGTTTATTGTGCTCATCTTTCAATGAATTGTATTAAAACTAAATTGCAAAATACACTGGAAAATATTTATAAATGGTACTCATATTATAAAATTTCTATCAGCTCTGATAAAAGTACTATAATTGATCTTTCCAGAAAACGCTCAATTTTACTTCCGTATATAACGTATGGCGGAATACCACTTACATGGAATGAATCGATAAAATATCTTGGAATTCCGTTTACTAAAACTAATCAAAATGACAAAATTTTAAAAAGTCTTAGAAATAAAACACTTAAAAAAATACAAGGTCTCAAAATTTTAGGATACAGGAGACACGGCCCTAGAACAAAAAAATTTATCATAATCGTAAATAACAGCATATTTAGTTTATTCTATTACAGTAGTCCCATCATTAAAAAATTCTATGAAACACATCTCAGATCTTGTAATATAATTAAAACAATGGCACTGAGAATAGCATTTGGTATTCTCATCTGGGCTCCCAATATCATTTTATTAAAACTTCCAGGGCAAGAAATACTTTCAGAAAAAATTAAACGCTTTGCAATCAAATTATTTTTCAAACAAATGGCCAATTTTTCTTTCTTGCCTTCAATCAACAATTCTGAAGAACTCAAGGTTCTATTCACTTAAAAGGATGAAGAAATATTCAAACTTACATTTCAAGACCTTAATTGTTCTCCGGAGCATCTAATAAAAATACCAATTTTCCACCCATTCTAGGCCCGATCTTTGTGAAATGTTTCTGCACGATTTCAGTTTTCAAAATAGAGAATTCCCAGCTTCTGCCATCGCAGCAAACTTCACTGAATGCATCCGGAACAAATTTTCGAATCAATTCATCATAGCCACTGATGGTTCAAAATCAAAGCACCTCATCTCAATTGCTGGCATTTTTTGTTTTCAGAAAATTATTTATCACATTCATGCCCTAAAATACATTTTTACAGCTGAAGTTTTAGCGATCTACCAAGCTCTAGATGAACTGACAGTCCCAAATAAAGATATCTGGATTCTTTCGAACAGTTATTCTTTTTTAATTGCACTTAAAAACACCAATTTCTATTCGCCTAAAATTTTTCAACCTCTAGCCTCAAAAATTTACTCAAAGAAAAATCTGACCCAAAAAATCTCTCTTTTATGATTAACTGGTCACTCTGGTCACTCGAATGGAACGACAAAGTAGACATTCTTACAAAATCAGTCAACAAATCTAAGCCATTCATAGAGTGGATTTCCCTGAAGGATATGATAATCAATCTGAGAAAGAATTCTACCCAAATCGCCTCGGGGATTTCACAGACATCAGCACAATCCCTAATAGGACTAGAAGTAGAACTCAAGTTAAACTTATTGTAAGAGGGATTTGTAAAATAATCATTAATCCAAGTCTTCACAGGTTCAATCTCTCAGACAACTCCTTATGCATCAAATGCAACGAAGACAACGACATTTCCCACAACGTGTTAAAATGTTCAAAATATAAAGTATACAGAGATTCGCTCTGGAAAAAACTTATCATCGAACTGCTGAACATTTCTTTTGCCTTTCCTTTGTCTAAAGCTCTCGCAAGCAAATATCATCTAAGCATCTTTATTCAAGTCCTCAAGTATTTTGATATCCATTCACTGTAACTTTTTCGCTCCTATGGAATAACAGCCGTTATATTCAAATTTATCTTTTTCGAGTAACAAAACTTTTTCGTCTCTCGGTTAGCAATCGTCTGAATATATAAGATAGTCCTCATTATTTTGTTAATAATAATGGGGCGAGCATTACTATTAAAACTGGGACGTTTTTAATAGTATTGGTGAAATGAAGAAGAAAGACCGAGCGGGAATATGGCAATTTGAAAAGGGGAGGAGGGACGTGGAGCTGCTAAATTGGGGGTAAAATATGAAAAATTGATTCCTATCTATCTATCTCTTTTGCCTGCTTCCTGCAATTGGTTTCAGTAGATTATAGATAGTTATCCGTCTATCTGTGTAGTCTACTTCGACTAATTCGAGTATTAATGAGTTGTTGCAGCCTACTTTCATAGATCGGGAAATAAAGCCTTGACCTTTTATTTAACATTTAAATCTATTTTAATTTCAATCTATATATTCATAAGAAATAGAAAACATATACTTAAATGTTCTCGTAAGCTGAAAAGTAAGGGTAAAGAACAACCACTCACAAAGAAATATTCTTTCATTTGAGGACGGTAGCCTCCGAATAGGACTCATACTCTAGAAATAGACTTTAATGAATGCCAATTAGTCATTTGTTGTAAAATACACATTTTATTTTTGTTAGACATGTTTTAAATTCTGCACTTTTATTTCACAAAATTTTAACGCAAATATTTCAGTAGCTGTTTATGTTCATCTAATTTGATGAAATGTTACTGTGATTAAAAAGTACCCGGAATGGTGGCATAAATAAAATGTTATAAATTACATCAAATGCACTTCTGCCAATGTTTCTCTCAATCACCTAAACATGCTTTAAAATTGTTTTTCTGAAACTTCTTTAGAATTCGATGCGATGATTATTCATTTTTATTGAATTAATAGCTTGAAAAAAATGATCGAAGAGGCAAGTACAACCGTGAGAAAAAGAAAAAGTCGCAAGGTGCTATAGATAGTGAATACAAAGCTTGCAAAATCATATTTGTTTAATGATTGGCTATAAGTACAAGAGTAGTAGTTGCACTATGAGTAAGTGTATTATCGTGCTGTAAAATCAAAGAGTCTTCTCGACAAATTTCCTCTAGTAAATGGCGCAGAACCCTCATAAAATAAATATTATTGGTCTGCCATATTCGCCTGGCCATTTGACAGGAATTCATAATGCATAACACCACGGCAATCAAAGAACATATTCACCACACTTTTGAACGTGGTCTTTTCGGTTTTGTTTCATCTTTCTGGCAACTTTCATGATTGCCTAGCTACTTCTATCAAAAACATATATATTCAACTTTCATCACTAGTAATAATGCGTTTTAGAAAGAAGTCGCCTTGAGGGAGGATCTCTCGGGCCACTTGAGTGCATTGTTGTTTTTGGGACTATTCATGAATTGTCCTGTCACATCCCTAAATGTTTTTTTAAAACTGCTTATCTGGAAACAAATGATATAGTAAATTATTCAATAATGGTTTTTATTATTATTTTTGTGAAATAATGATAATAAAGCACCAGTTCTCGGTTTTATATTTGCTTATTAATAAAAATAGATGGGCTACCAGATTGCGGGCAATTTACAACAGATTCTCGACCATTTTTAAAATTGTTGTACCAATAAAATACTGTTCTTTTTGATAAACAATCTTTAAAGTTTTTTTTGAAACATTACGAATGCTTTTGTAGCAGAAATTTCTTTGCGAAAACAAAATTTAATGCATATTCTTCGCTCAGTTTGGAATTTCGAAATTTTAATTTGAAAGAATTTTACCTAGTCTGACTCAGCATGGCCAAATCTATGGCCCTTGTGCCAAAAAAATCAAACCAATTTTCGCTCAGTAACATCCACCATTTCGAAAAAACAAGAGTGAAAATTCTTAGCTCAATAAAAATAAATTTATTTTCAGAGGATAAAGTGAAGTAAATTCTTTAATGTTGCCAGATGTTTACAGAAGTCATAAAAATAGTGTGATAAAGACAAAGTTTGTAGACGATATCTACTGTAGATGCATTTTAAATGAATCATTCCGATTACTTTTTGATCACAATTACATATAAATCTTGCACTGTTTAACGTGAGCAAAATTAATAAATTTATCAGATGTTTGTGAATTTTAAAAATGCCGTATGGTGACTGTATTTTTTCTGCGTCTCCTTTGCCAAAAATAAAAGGAGAAGAAATGAAAACAATGATGAGATAAGCTAAAAGTTAGTATCAAAACCGCTTTATTTCACGTGCTTTGCTTTTTTATCTTTTAGTTTCGGTTTCACAACGATTGTTTCATCCTCAAAAAATCGCCCTTCCCCCCCTAGATAAACTGACGAAAAACGAATGCAGCAGATGCTAAACCATTACCATACTAATACTTCAGAATAAACTTTTAAATAGGTTCCTTGTAGGTAACTTGGAGGAAAACATGTAAATGAATTCAGGTGAGTTATATATTACATTTTACTAATTATGATTATTGATTTATAACAATTTTATACATTACATTTTTATTGATTTACTTCTTGTAGGAGTAACAGAGTTCGGTATTTTGCAACCTTAATTCATTCTTTTTAAAAAATGATCAACTTAGTTTCACATTTGAACAAGTTCTTAAATTAATCCATATTATAATGATGTATTATGTGTTAAACTTTTATTATATTAACTTTGTGAAAATGTATTAGTTTGATTTTATACATTATGTTTCTAGACTACTTGACATTTACCTTGTACGCAGTATTATATTAGCAGACTTTCATTATTCATAAATATTTTAACAGGTAAGTGAACGTAAAAAAATTTACAGGAATTTGATTAATCATACTGGATAAACTATTAATATTATTCTAATATTTAATAATTCACAGCTTTTGTAGTTTTCAAAAAAAAAAAAAAGCTTATTTACTTGGTAATAAGGAAAGTACTTTTAAAAAAAAACCGAACTGCTTCTGGTTCCATTTCATTATATTCCGTCATTTATTATATTGAACTTAAAAATAAAATTTCGTAGTACATGGAGGCTATGTAAGAAATAAAAAGAGTAAGCGCGTGGTGGTTTCTTCTTTTAACATATTGGTTCATTATTGTTCCTTCTTTTGTGTATATACCCATCGACTGCTGCATCTAAGGACATGGACTAAAATAACTTAAGGAGAAAAAAGAGAGAGAGAGAGAGAGAGAGAGAAAAGAAAAGAGGAGGAAAAGAGAAAAGAAAAACTGTTTTGTTTTTGTAACCTCAAATTGCATGCATTCAAAAACTGTTTGATAGGAGCCCATAGTTTAAACAGTCTTTGAATAAAATCACATTGTCAGGATATCTATCAATAATTGAATTAAGTGAATAGTCATCATCGCGATTGTTACTCAAGAAATAGAGTTCCAAATGTAATCAGTGGTCAGGATCCAATACTTTGCGCAGTGAAGGATCTATTCGCCATCGGAGTGGAAATGATTAAAAAATGAATAAACACCATGCCATTGCTGTACACCCAAGAGAAGCAGGAATGAGAAATTTTCTTATACGGCAATTTCTCATTCCTGTATTTGGGGTGAGTTCTTGGGGGGAGGGGGGGAAGGGGGTGTAGGGTCATGAAATGACCTCTGCCTAAACATTAACTGAATGACCATTGTCGCGATAGGGGGAGATAGAGGCTGAAGTTGGCATTCTAAAAATCATGAATGAAACATCCGTATCGACCACTTTAATTAAATTCACTAACGTGGATTCTTCCATCATTGGAGTAGAGGTTAGTTTACCCCTTAACATTATTTCTATAAGGAAAGCTTGATACATATTTGGTAATTTTACATCGATTCTTTCATAGTCCTCACGTCGGAATTGCGCTCGCCCTGTCGAAGCATCCAGGACGAAGTTGATTATCATTTAACTAAAGTTTGAATGATAATCGCCTCAGCAGTATGGTGGTAGGAATTACAGTGGAACTCTAAGGACCATCGTCGGCCTATTTCTCGATATTTTAGTCTGTGAATTAACATATGTTTTAAAATCTTATAATAATCTTGAAAACAAAGTGATTGACTTATAATGATCTTGTGTGTGTGATAATTTTGGAATCATGTCTATTCGTTTATTCATAAAAATTATTTTACACACACACACACACACACACACACACACACACACACACACACACA
>JAPMOR010096484.1:1486018-1497666 GCA_026543865.1 Argiope aurantia | reverse complement strand
ACACACACACACACACACACACACACACACACACACACACACACACATATACACATTAATTTAAAAACACAACGAGTTCAATGACTGAAATTCGACATATGTTTTTATCACCAGAGATGAAGATCTGCATTAAACTGAAGATGTAATCCCTGCAAAAAGAAGTTGAGTGTTCTAACCGTCTAATTTTTCGTGATTAATACACTAAGAAAAATCAGCAAATTAGTTCGACATCTGGTTTTCACATCAAAATGGAAGAGCATTACAAAATTGTTGACCTAAATGGTCAAAAGGTATAACTAATACATATATCAAAATCAGATCAAAACTATGCTGTGTTATGTTTGCGAAAAGTTGAAAAAACAGTTCGTCTTCCCATTAATTTTGCAAATAATTTGTGCTATTTTATGGAGCATCTTTTATTATATTATGCTAATTTAATTCTTTATAATTTTTACAGGTCATACCGAGTTTAGAGAAGGGTATCATCAAGTAAGTAACAAAAGGCTTCACTGTATTTGCTAAAATCGGTACTTGTTGGTTATAACGGAGACCAAAAAGCGCCAAGAAAAAATGTCGCCAAATTTTAAAAACATACTCAAGTGCATTAATATAAATATAGCAAATATGTGCATAAGTATAGATCAAATCACGTGAGAATCATATGCTATATAGTTTGACAATTGAAATAACCAAATTGGCGAAATGTTTTCTTGGCGCTTTTTAATCACCGTTAAAACCGACCCCAAAAACAGTGCCCTAAAACCAGTTTTAATTTAAATGACCGGAGGGAGTTGTCCTCCCAGAATCTTTCTCGCATGCTCTCTAATAAGTTTGTCATGTCAGAGAATGACTTGCATGGCACTACAGTGCTACAGTTACAGAATATTAACTTTTGGTGTGAATTTAGCATCTTTACTGAATCTATCGTGTCAATCTTTAGCGAGTTACTTTTCGATTGATCCTTGGAATGCCGTTAATAGTATCCAAAAATCGAATTTGTGTTTTAGACACGTTTTTCTCAATCGATTGAGACAAAGATTTGACTCAAAACTACATTTATAATCAAAAAATCCATTACCTAATATATTTGTCAGTGTATTTTTGAATTATCGCGTTTGCATGCTTATGAAATTCAGACCTATAGATGGTCAATCCGTTGTTGGTTTTGGCTCAACATTTAACAGGCGTCTACACTACAGATGTTTAATTTCTTTATCAAACCATATCTATTTAGCTTTTTTTCATTTTGTAGTCATGGTGTTAACTTATATTCAAATTGCGGGACAGACGGACTTTCTCAGAGCAGGTTTTAGCCAAAATTTGACAGAGATCTGCAAATTTGATGTAAAGACTGTATACCAAATTTCAAACATCTTGCTCAAAGCGTTTTTGACTTATCTTATCATAGGTAGACAGATGGACATTTTCCAGAAATATGTTTTTCGAACTGGTGGGTGGGAGTCTAAAACAAGGAAATTCGTTAAATTCTCGAGTTCGAATTTTTTTGACGATTGCTATACTTTCTCTATGCTACAAATACGAGAAAGTAAAAATGTAAAACAATTATTTATAATAAATTTTAAAAATTAATTTTAACAACTAATTAGGATTATTGAATTCAGACGTATAAATTTTTTAGATTAAAAATTATATGTAAAGTTTAGGAATTGATTAGGAATGAATCTCTTTTGTAATGCAAATTTAAGATACGCGTAAAAGATTCAGCAAAGCCCATAAGATGATAAATACAATAATAATTTTAAAAAAATATAAAGTAACAATAAAAATATATTTAAAAGATAGAATTGCAAAGAAATTTTTCTATAAATACTGATTAAGCATCGATTAAATAATATATTAGGAATGGAACTATTGAGAATAAAACATAGCACAATTGCTGTTTAAAATAAGTATGAAGACGTTTAGAGAAAAATAACCTTTGAAGGAATGTTCTCACAGTATTTTTATCAAATAAATCTTATTAAATTTTACATTGCATTCATTTTTGGTGTATCTCTCACTTAGGGACCCTATGCGTACACCACACCAGCATTATCATCAGTTGCAAGCAACTCTGGTCATGATATTAATAAACCAGTAGCTGCTGCCCAGCAAGCAATGTATTCTAGTGCTGGCATGCCTGCGCCATCGCAGCATCACCAATCCATGGGAGGACCAATTGCATCTCCCCAGCCTATAATTCAACAAGGGCAACAGATGTCTAGAAACCCCACCATCACAATGCCCACGGTAAGTTTAAGAGTTTAAATGTAATTGTTTCTTATACACATATATCTAACAATTTGAACTGAAAATGGTTGATAATGATATTCTACTGAATACTTTGACTATGAACAAAATACTGGGTTTTATTATATACTCAAAATAATTTTAAAAACAAGGAAAAATTTCAGTCGTAACAGAACACTTTCTAGTTTACTCTTTCTTAATTTTAGCTAGACATTGAAAGCAAATAACTTTTTGTTGAATAGAAATTTGAACATTTAAAACTTAAGCTATGTAAAAGGATGTAGGAAGGAATATCTTTTGTATTTATTATCTCCATTTTATAAATTGAAAATAAAATTTGTTTCTTTTTATCATTTGCACATATGAAATGTTATATCTATATATTGTGATTTGGATTTAGTACGAATTTTAAATCATTGTTGAATCGAATCAACAATCGAATGTTGTTGTAAAATCAAAATAAATCCTTTTAAAATGTTCCTTAATTTCTGCATTAGATCTTATATGATAAAATTTTATGCTATATTAATTGTTTTGTTTGCTTTTTTATTAGGCTTATTATCAAAGAAACAACGTCCCTCCTCGAACAATGCAGAGCATGCCTCGAAATCCTATAAGTGCAGTTGTCAACCAGCCTGGTCAGCAACCATCTTCTCAATATGCGCCAATGCCAACTATGGTTCCAATACAACACAATTTTAATTCGTTCCCGCCAACATTGGTCAGTCATCAATTTCCACAAATGGTAAATCCCTTTTATTTTTATTTTTTAACTTGTTGTAACTTAAAACTCATTAATTTTTGCACTTTAATTTTCTATATTAATGCTTAGTGTTTTGGAATGTAGTTGGGGATACAAGGATTATTAGGTGTACCTAATAGTTTGCAAGGATTGTGTAGCAAATGTGATCCAGTGCATCTGAAGAAACAATGTCTTTTTTCTATTTATTATGTTGAAGGGCTAATAAATTATGTATCACTGATCTTCTGGAATGAAAAAGATTATTATGCATTTAGCAAGGTTTGAATAACATAGAAATGTTATAAAGGTATTTGTTAAGTATTTAAATCTGTATTTCATTACAAATGAGTTGAAGTTATTAGTGGCCTGTGTCATGCATATCTTTTATCCTGAATACTCAGTGAGATTTAAACTGCCTGATGACCAAGGTGAATTCTTGAATTCTCTTTCTGGAAGTTGAAATTCTCGAGTTAAGAAAATTACAGATGGCAGAAAAGAGAAATTTGTAAGTGACTGCCTAACAGATATAATTGCAGTAACAGTATAACCTGTAAAACACCAATCATTGCCAAACGAAAAAAAATCCAGACAATTACTAATCTGCTCTAATTCATAAAGTTTTAAATTGGAATTCTTATCCATTCACTGCTGAATCAGATGATTACTTTTCTTATTTTGATAATTGTCAGATGAATTTTTTTATGTTGATGGCACCCATTGGTAATAGTAATTTTCCCCTTTTCTATTTATAAAGTTTGGCTCGTTGGGGCAGTTTAATCTTTTGTATTTATCTTTTTACTAAAATTTATAAACAAATATTTAAACAGATTTTGGGATCATTTTATTGTATTGTATTAAATTATTTTTTGGGGGGAATGAAATCATTATTATATAAAATTGCTGATAATTGGCACGGATTGTATAGAGCGGGTTACGGCCAGCTTGAGGGGACTCGAAGGGGGTCACGAAAAAGGCCATCTATATCCTAGGGCTCTGTGTCACTAACTGATGTTACAAAAGCTATCGAAAAAGACCATTCATTTCTGAGGATTCTGCATCTCTGACTGAAGCTGCAAAAAGAAAATGCTATTTTTTTGTATTAATTATAGTACATGCATTTGAATCTTATTATAGTACATGCATTTGAATAATACCATGCGATTTTTGAATATACTACTTCCTTAAATCCAAAAGGCTGCGGTGACCTGGTGGTAAGGTCTCGGCTTCGGGACCTTCGCGTAAGTGAGTCGGGGCCAAACGCCCTCCCAATGGTGTGGTGTGGAAGTTTGGAGATGGTGCTTCCAGCTCAGGTGTCGTCCTCGTCATCTGACCATGGTTCAAAATTATGAGGCCCATCTCCAAATATCCCTAGTGTTTCTTGAAAACGGAGTGTTAATATAACTAATCTCTACAAATTCAAGACAAAATGTATGCTTGGCGACCAGCTATTTGCTCTCCATCAATATATTTAAAACAAATGGAAAACTCATTTATAAAATAATTTAGCCTATTATTATTTCATATGAAAGTTAGGGATATATAGATGCGCTATCAATAGTCCTCAACCAAATCCATTTTCGAAACAAATCTCATTTCTTCACTAGATATTCTTTATGGGAAAATAACTTTGACAGTATTCCTCTCTCAATCATTCCATAGATTTTACCATTTTTTATTTCATATTAAATCTTTTTTCTCTTAAATTCATTATCGTGGGTCATCTCCTCTCTCTACCTCCATTTTCCAAAGATATCTCAAAATAAAAGACCTAATTTCCAGCTCAACTATTAGGACAATTTCAGAAATTTTCTGAAATTGAAATTTTTTAATAATTTGGCCACTTGGAAAGATTAGTTAATTAAAAGGAAGGCTCTATCGTCATAATATATTCAAAATTTTAGAATATACATTTTTAACAAGGGGTTTTTCATTATTCTGGTCAGCACGATAATGCTGATAATATCAATAGAATCGCCAAAGCCCGCTGGTATTAATCATAATTAAATCAACCCATGAAAAATAGCATCTTAAACACAGAAAAGAAAGTATTGTTTTAAATTATACTTGCTCAAAAATAATAGAGCATTCTGATTGCTTACTATACTTCCAGGTATCAAAAATAATTGGCAACGGAAATTTGCGAGACTAGTCCAGTTATTGCTATTGAGGGTTCTGTCAATTCTTTAGTTTTCCATATCTTTTGAGATGAATAGGAAGTGAGGTAGATCGCCATTGATGTCATTCCTGAGATCATGAGTTTCCGTATGAAATTGTGTCTGTCGAAATCGGCCAAATGATTGGAGCTTACGAATCCTTTTGTGAGTTTTCGCTATACACAAAGCACAATGAAGCAGGGTTTTTTTCCGATTACTTTAAAAAATTGAGAATTAATGATGACAGGGTATCTTTTATTACACATCTAGAGGTCAGAAGTTGTTGTTGCTGCTGCTTATCCCCCTTGGATTGAACTCCAATTCAAATCAAGTCCAAGAAATCGGGGAAAGAGGAGTGCAGTAGCTTCTTAGGGTAAGGACTCCTGAGTACTCGAGGGCAGAAGTTAGACTTTAGCTGAAATGATGATGACACTCATACACTCGCTTGCACAACCACTTTTTACAAAGAGGGCTCTTTCACACACCTCACAGATAGAACACAGGTTAAGCAACTAGGACTGGAACCCGGGACGCTCAGATCATGGGGAAGACGCGCTACCCCTAGGCCAGGACGGTGGCAGAGAGGTCAGAAGTTTTCATATAAAATAAATGTGTGCAAATTTGGACTAGGGGCTGCAGCTGAGTATTTGATAAATGGGTTTTCCTTATTATTTTAACTATACAGATTATTCAAGATCCGATTAAGATGGATATACTTCCTTAGACATTTGTCAGATTCGAATTTGATAAAGATACTTAATTATGATGATAGAATTTTCTATGAAACATATAAAATTATGAAATAAAAATCACATAATCTAGTAATTTGCATATCATGCTCTATTTTATACGTTTGAGAAGCATTCATTTTTTTTCTTTTGTGATTGAATAACGATCCCTTTAGTGATTGAAATATTAACTTCTTTTAAATCTAAGTTAACTATTTTTCATGTATTCCTAAAGTTCTTATTACATCAATTTATGTGTAATAATTATCAAAAGAAATTAAATTATTATTTTGCTGCACGAAATTTGTTTTAAGACTACAAAAATTAATAATTAATTTTGTATCAGACCTTGCTTTAGTTTAGGCTGACATTGACTGTGGGGATCCAGTTGCATATTATGCTATGGAATAATATGTATATGGCCTCAGATATGGTACACGGCCTATGAGTAGAACTTCAGTATTTCTACTAGATCTTCAACATTTCCATGATCTTTGATCCATTTCGATCAAATTTAAATGCATCCCTGCATGAACTAATTAAAGTTTATATTAAATTTAGCATTTTAATTTTTCTGGATTTCAATTATGCGTGAATTTGTTATATTTACATTAGTTCTTTTTACGATTATTTTAAATTTTGACCTTGAATATTCAGGGTTTCCCACAAAGTATGCAGCGTCTAATATTTACAGATTCGGATAATATTTTGATGTATAACGTGTGGATCCCTGAATATAGCATCAGTCTAATTAAGGAGTGAAGCTTTTGTTATGAAAACTTCAAGAAATGAGAAGGTAAAAAAAAAAAAGCTAGTGAAAATGAATGTTTATTGAGAAGTTTCAATACAACAGATTTTCTAAATGTCGGCCGTTCGAGCAAATGGCATGGCGAAGTTTGGAATCGAAGTTCACAATAGTTTTCTGTAATTAATTGCTGCTCTCAAGTCGTCCACTGTTGAAGGTTGTGAGATATATTGTGTCTTTCAAACATCCCCATAAGAAAAAGTTGCACAGTTTAAGATTCTGGGAATAAGGTGGTCACTCTATATGGTTGATTGATTTGAATTTTGAAAGGGAACAGAGCCTCATGCCCCCTTATTATCCGATGCATCGTGCTTTTAGACATGTTGAGTTTTCGTGCCACCTGTCGTGCCGAAGTTGATGGACTTGTTTCGCACACTTCTTTCACTTTCTGAACATCAACTTCTGTTCTTGAACGCATCCCCCCCCCCCATTTCTGGCACATTGACCAACACAGTGATAGTCTCCTTAAATCTTTCATATGTTCTTTTGATCGTCGTGCCATTTATGTTGGGGTGATTACCCAATGTTTTCACTACAGCCGCTGGTGATTGCAATCCATGATAAGTCAGCACCAAGAAAACAAGATGTTCAATCGAATATTTGCTCATTTTAGAACCACAACAATTATGCACAGTGCACAGTAATCTTTAAACGAGTAATGCGCGACTCATACTCCTCAAACCTGCTTTTTAGCCTTATGTGTCGCGGCGGGAATTTGTATATTCACTTACAGACACGCTTTTCCTCTCATTGATTACAACAAATTTTCATAGTCTCCTAGTGATGCTCTCATGTTGTGCTGTTTTCATATGCTTCGTAATTTGGAGTACAAACTCTTGGATTCGTAATGAACGTTCTTCGTGTAGTTAGACTATGATGCTATATTCGGGGACCTCACATGTTATGCATCAAAATACTCGTCTCGACACGTTCTAATCGAATCTGTAAATATTGGACGCTGTATACCTTGTGGAACACCCTGTAGTTTGAGTGGATTCTTAATTAAATATATCTGATCAGTACTAATTGCTTCTTTGGCATTGATCAGACTGCTAAATAACTTAGCAAACATTGAAAAAGTTTATGCAAATGTTCTGGAAGTACTTTTTACCGATTTTTTTTTATTTAATAATAATTAAATAGCACTGGTAATAGCGTATGGCATTGGTAGAAGCAGCAGATTTCCTACTGGGCAAACTAGGCAATTGCCTAAAGTTGCTGAACTGAAGGGGAGTTGTTAGCATACCGTGTGGAAAATGTTTATAACTTAATTTTTGAATGAATTTGTTGTAAATAGAAATTATTTCAATTTTACAATATTAGGATTAAAGAGTTTATACTGTTTAAAATATTAAAATCATTAATATTTCAATGAAATTTTTATAACATATTGGACTGTAAATTATTCATCTACTGGTTAGATCTTATTCCATTCGGCAGATTCTATAATTATAATTTGTAATCTAATATTTGTTTGAAGTTTATAATTTCTTTATAATCTTCCGTAAAGATTAAATGCTTAGAAGTAAATCATTAATAGATAATTATAGTTAATTTTTCAAGAACTAATTTATTTTTTATATATTATAAAAAGATTAGTAAAATTATATATATTAAAAATTAACAAAAAGCCACTTATATAATTTCACAATAATAGATTTATTCAATATAATTTACTAAAATTAACATGGCGATTAAATTGAAAATGTGAGGAAATGTGAAACTAAATTTATCAATTATTATAAAAGAGGTATTTTAATGTGCATTACGTAGAGCAGAAAAATGCCTCAATCCGCCATTTGTATGTATATGCAGTAGAGAGTGATGACTATGATCATCTCTAGCTAGAATTGGAAAAGGGGATGAGCGTCACTTAAGAGAATGCTAGTTCAAAGAACTGGCCAATGGGTAGCTGGATAGTGATTTAATGACAACATCTGTCACATGCATGCACATCTTTCTCCAGAGCATTCCAAAGTGTTCAATGGGATTTAAATTTCGCCTTGATGTCTACTCCCAGATGTAGAAATAAGTAGAATTTTCAAATTGGATTTAATTTGGACTTAACGTCTACTCCCAGATGGAGAAATAAGTGGAATTCTCAAATGGGATATAAATTTGGCCATGATGTTTATTCCCATATGGTGAAAAAGTGGAATTCTCAAAAGAGATTTAAATTTTACTTTTATGTCTACTCCCAGATGGAGAAATTAGTGGAATTCTTCTCAAACACTGGCGATAGTCTATCAGAACTGTGATAGGATCAATTGTTTTATTACATTAATGATCTAGATGAAAGAAATGCAAATTTTGTAATCGATTCTTGATGAAATGCAAGTAACAAAGAAATTAGTCATTGCCAAGTGAAGAAAAACCCTTTAAATAATTACTGAGATACCACAATGTTATAGATGTTAAAATTAGCATTATCGAACTGTTGCGACATTCTTTACCTATCATTTGTGTGATGAAATTGTAATTATCTCATGTTACTCCCTTATGATAGAATACTGAATAATAATGGATAGCTATACTGTAGAATAATGGATAATGGATGGGGGGGGGGAAATGATATACATCGGCCACAGTGCCCTTTGTTATTTGTTGCAGCGACTTCTTTTGTTAGTTCTCCCTAGTTTCCATAGTAAAGCGAGGATAATTCTTTATGGTTCTGAAATCCAATATGATAAAATGATCACTGCATATTTTTAATAAATTATTCATTTAGATTGTTATCTGAGTAAATATATATTTTTGTTGGTCAAGTACTGCATGACTGAATCTTCAAAATCGCAGTTATTGAAAACTCTTTTGCTTAGATTTTTTTGGGGGGGAGGGGGCTCTTCAGTTTCACTTTTCTTTCTCTGATTTCTTACCAGACTCTATGATATTGAACGATGGCCCCAATTTCGAGTTTATTTCTGAAACTGAATGACCTACACATTGAGAATCAATTACCTATCTTCGGTTGTAGCCATTCAAGTTATTTAGGGCCGCGGTGGCCTGGTGGTAAGGTCTCGGCTTCGGAACCGGAGGGTTTCAGGTTCGAGACCCGATTCCACCGAAGAACCGTCGTGTAAGGGGGTCAGTTGCACGTTAAATCAGTCATGACCAAATGTCCTCCCGCTGGTGTGGTGTGGTGTGGAGAGGGGGTGCCAGCTCAGGTGTCGTCCTCGTCATCTGACCGTGGTTCAAAATTACGAGGTCCGTCCCAAAATAGCCCTAGTGTTGCTTCAAAACGGGACGTTAATATAACCAAACCAAACCATTCAAGTTATTAGTTTTATCCATCATAATATTTTTAGAAGCTGATTACAGAAGATTACACGTACATTCATGCAATTGTATATCCTACAGGAGGATCTACTAACTTGTTAAAACGAGACGGAAATGCTATTATGATTTCCTAATGTTATCTGTGATGAATTCAATGATACTTTGCGTTATAGTTTTATCAGTGGATACCATTAACTTATTAACGATGCAACACTAATATGTCAAAGCTCATAGGCATGATATGGATTTTTGTTTTGACTTTGCAACGGAAGAGGGTTTTTTTCTTAAAGAAACTGATGTAAATTAGTCATATTTATAAAATTCAGACTTTTTTTCTCTTTTTAGCACCACAGAGCATATAATACTGCTATATCGTGCCAGCAATACTTCCGGAACTACAACACTCCGCCACCTCAGAATTCAAATGGTAATAAAACAATTTTTGTATCAAATATCTGTGTGAGTCTTGGATGCACTTTGAATCGGTTTTTAAAACAAAATTTGTAGCATTTCTTGTATTACAAAAATATTGTAAAATTCTAATATATTATGCACTATTATTAGAGAATGAATTATCTTAGGCACTATTATACATATAAAGAATGGAATGAAGTGAACTGAATTATTATTTATCAAACATTAAATTATAACAAGAAAATAGTGGATTATAGGAACAAGATATATTAATTTCGATGAATATTTGAAAGAAATCTATATTTTCTGTATAGAAATTACTTACCTGATTACAATTATCTAATTTGATTATTTTGTTCATAAACACACAGAGACAAAATTTTTTTTGTCCGGATTCTTTCAAGGGAAAAAAAAATGATTTATTTCAAATTTGACATCCAAATTTTATAATTAGATTAGTTCTTATTTGTATACTAGTATATCGGGAATTTGTACTCTTAAAGAAAGAGAATGTATGCATGTTTAACCCTCTATATAATGCACTTTTCGATTTAAACATTATACAGGGTGATCAAGAAATAACAGGAGGTTTTAGAGCCCTGTAGCTTGTTATGTACTAGACGAAATATAACAAAATTTGGTCACCATACACATTAAGGCATGCGGTTTCAATTTATCAGGGAAAAATCAATAGTACCAAAAAACGCCGGTAGGGAAAATTCTGACGTTGCGATCGAAAACTTCATTATGTAATTTGCATGTACGGGCACTTTGTGACACGATATCGAGGATAAACGGAAGGGTTGCCGGAATTTAAGTCATTGTGCAAGAATTAGCCCGTAGATGAACGTTGTCTCTACGTGAACGTGCCTTATAAATCAAGCTGTTTTATCAGCGGGATGAAAATGCCAGTGCTGCTCTTCGTAAAAACCGGCTGACAGTCTTCGTAAAACAGTTACGTAGAGAGCGATGAACATAACTAATTGATGAAGAATGGTTGAAAGATTTGAAACAACATGAATTCTTGATGTGCAACCAGGCCGAGGATGATTTCTGGTTGTGGGGCTACTTGAAAGCTTGAAAGGCGTTATATATCAAGGGCATGTTCCTGACATTCCTACTTTAAAGGAACAAATAACGTTACATGTCAGACGAATAAATGCCGATATGCTGCGAGCCACCGTTGAAAACCTCGTGTACCACATGTAATTAATTACTGGAACATCAGGCTGGTGGTCATATTGAGTCAAATTTATAAGTTGCTATAATAAACATTTTTT
>JAPMOR010096484.1:1444294-1486008 GCA_026543865.1 Argiope aurantia | reverse complement strand
TTTGTATAACTTGTAATAAAAGGTTTTAATGAAATTAAGACTACTTTCATCGTTTCATCAAATATTCAATTCCGGTAATTTTTAAAAAATATTTTTTTCTTAATAATAGGTTTTATTGTGGTAATGGAATTAAAACCATTTTAATCGTTTTATCAAAAGTTTTAATTTTGTGATTTTCTTCCTCGGCTATGAAAAAGAGAGATTCTTATCATTATCTGCATAACATATACTATGAGAAATAAGAAAAGTAAAAATACATACCGCACAGTTGAAAGATATTACCCAGGCATTTAAAGTTTTATGGAACTAGACTCAATTAATAATGTTCATGTGCGCACTAAACAGAACGAGAGTGTGAGTATTAAAGTAACATGGTATTAATACCTATCAGAGTTTGACGTTTAAAATATTTTATTGAAGGAATCTTGAAGCTACATATAAAAGATTTGATTAAAACTAAACACAATCGTTATATATTAATGCTCATTTTCTCCATCTCAACCTCCCTTCATTTGAAAGTAGAATTTGGCATTATGTAAGTCGCCATCGCTGCGTATGTGCCAGCTGTTAGTCGTTTACGTCACATGTATGCTATATAATTGAAAATTCTTTCGATGCTGTTCCAAATTTTCCTTCCTGCTCTTAGTTAATCATTTACTGTAATGTATTCGTTTGCGTGTTGCTGTATAAATAAAAGCTTTTGATGTTTTGCGATATTCGCTATGTAAATATCCAACAACAATCAAGATTTCTGGCAAATCAGCTAGTCTTGTAAGGCAGCTAGTTAAAATATTTTTCTCAAGATATTAGGTAATTTATCAAGCAATTATGACTCTAATGATTTTCAGAACAGAAGATACATTTTTGATTCTATACCTATAGATTATCCTAGGTACTTAACAGTTTATCAAGTGGAGGAGGGTCTTCGTTTTGAGTAGAATTTCTTGTTCCTTTTTCGTTTCTGTTAATAGAAGTGGGTACCGCTATTCTTTCTTTAATAGTACAATCCTGTGTGGCATGACTACCACTGCGCTTTGTGCCCTCTGCGAGGTTTGAATTTACATTTTCTTGCGTTGTGGCATTTGAAGCACATCGTGGTTTTATTTCTGCATCTATAGGCTTCAACTCGTATTCTGAAATATAGAGGGATTTCAGTTTGTATATCTTTTGATACTTATCGGGTTTTTCTTAGTTCAATCAGGAATAAAGGGTATAGAGATTTATCTTGGTAGTTCCTTAATTGAAAGATTCTCAAAATTCTTTTTCGACAGCTCAGCGGATATTTGTCTTTATCAACATCAACTTTTGTCACCATCATCAGAGACTTTTAATGACTACTTTTATGAGATGTTAATCTAGGGTTTCTGTGACCACATACTCTTGTTCCTTTCTGGTTAATAATTTTATAACTTTTTTACGGGATTCTTCATTTTCGTCGGAGATCTCGACGTATCCATTTATAAACTGGTTCTCGGTTCCTGGGTATAATTTATTGATTACTAATAGGATAAGATTGGATCCTATGCCAGCTTCACAATGATGGGGGAAATTTTCCTATCGGGGTATTACCTAAAGTTTAAGATAAGATTCGTTAAATAAGATTAAAATAGCAGCCGAATAGAAATTAGTGGTAGTTAAAAATATTTTTCTTAATTGTATTCATTTTCAATCAGCATGTGTCTTCAGTGTACCCAATTTTTTGATCACAAAATTTGCCTAAGAAACTGTAAAAACTGTATAAATTATTTTATGTGAAAAAAAATTCATAAAAATCTCTATAATTTAATGCCTCTGCAAATATATATATTTGTTTTCTCATTATTGAATATACAAAGTCATTTGAGTAAAAAACGAAGTCTCATTTTAAATTGTTTGAACCACTGTAAATTAACATTATTCAAAAGAAATTTTTTAAACTGTATAAAAATAATTTTTGTATGAAAATATTTTCGGATATTATTGCAAAAAACTTCAGATCTAGTTTATCTTTTAAATGATTAAAATTCTAATTCAATTCCTTTTAAAAAAATCGCTAATATGTAATCTTTTCCACCCTCCAAAGTATATTTGGAACCAAAATTGGTAGCTCTAGATAAAATGGTGTGGCCTGTAGAATTGCAAAACACAGGCCGACAGGCACACATACGCATAGACACACACACACACACAAATATTAATATTTATTATAAGTAAAGATAAATGAGTGGTCAAATTATTATGACCACTTCCTTGAACAATGTTGGACTTCTTTTTGCCATATATATTACATGGATTCTTCGAGATGTTGGTATATTCGATGAAATACATTTCCAATTCCTTCAGAAGTGATGTTACTAGATCCAACTCCTGATGCCTCTTTTGATTTCATCCCACATATTCTCAAATGGTTTAAGATCTGTTAAATGTGGTGGCCAACTAAGCCACATGAAGTTTCTGTTGTGCTTTTCGAATCATCTGCGAACAATTCTGGCTTTATGACAGGGGGCATTTGTTCTGCTGGAAGCCTCCATTCTCGTCTAGGTATGCCATTATTAAACAGGATGTACTTGATCTACGGTATGACTTATATATCATTGGGCATTCAAACATTGTTCCACAGTAATCAAAAGACCCCTGAAGTGCCAAGTAAACATTCCCCAAACCATAATATTGCCACAACCAGCTTGAAATGTTGTGCCAATGCAATTGTGGCCATACCTTGGAGCGGTTTTCTCCATATTCGCACTCTGCCATTTGAATAGTGTAGTTGAAAACGTGATTCTGCGGACCATATGACCTTTTTACAATCATTTACTGTCCAATTCTTGAGCTCTTTGGCGAACTGGAGACTAGTTTAAGGCAATTAGTATTGGTTTTCGAGTAGGTCGGGTGCTCTTAATTCCAATTGTAAGATGGTAAGGTTCTTCCATATATGGTGTAAAGTATAGCGAATAATTCATTTAGAGATCTTTGCAATTGTTCACTAATTAAGATTTTCGACAATTTGACATATTGTAGTTCTTCTGTTGAATTCGAAATTCTGACAAGTCTCCTTTTCGATCGAAGATTCTATAGCTTGTGACAATCACAAACCTGACGTTGAGATAGGGTTTTCTGATTAAAAGTCCCTTCTCTATAAACATTAATCCCTGCTGCTTCAAACACCTGCAATCGTCCCGCGTTCAAATAATATTTTTTAATGATATTTAAATGATATTTTTTGCCCATTTACTTCAAATTAATACAATACAATTAATGCTTCACCTTTCATACATTCCTTTTTCATAGCTATATCTCCGTCTAGCGGCAACAACATGAAGTTATGGCTGATCTGCGTATAAGTTTCATTTGATCATAATAGTTTGGCCACTGAATGTATATTCTATCAGCATAAAGAAAAATGTCGCAGTTTACATTATTTCAGATTAAATTATTTAAATTAGATTACATTTTTAAAAGGCTGGAATTTTTTTTAACGAATTTTAGGGGAGTTGATAGAATTGATAAGTAAAATGAACGGAAAAGCGTATGAATTCTAAAATAGTATGAATCATATATGTATGAAAATTCCGAACCTAAAAATATTTTGCTGAGGCCGATTTTAAAACGAAATTATCATAAAGTATTTAACTATAATTTTCATCGACCAATAATCCCAGCGAACCAGTTGCCATCAAAAGCGGATACTAAATAATAATTTCAGATTCTTTTTAAATCGTCCTTTTATCCATGCTATTTTTAACTGAACATCTTTTAATTCAGACTGACCGAATTTCCCATCGAATAAAGAAGATGCTGCTAGATTTTCCTTTTCTAAGGATTATTGTGGCTCCAGTCGCCACAGCTTTAACATGCATGCGAAAGTATAGTCCAAAGGTGGTCAACTTTTTGACAGATTTAGTTCAAAACTTGATAAGAAACTGCTTTTGAGATGCGTACCCATTTTTATTTATCTAGCTAACCATTTTTATTTATTTTTACGTGTTATAGTAATCGAGACTACTTATATTTGAACAGCAAGAGAGACAAACTTCCTCTGAAAGGATTTTTTTTTGAAAATTGATAGAAACTTGCAAATTTATTTGTAAGTTTTTATACAAAATTTACCAGTCTAGGTTAAAATGCTTTTGAGTTATTATGCTTACAGACAGACATAATGTCAAAGATGTGTGCTTTGGTCCTAAAGAGTCTTGGAAAGAGAAAATGTATTAATATCTTAAGTGCGGATTTTTTTGATGGTTACAATAATTTCTTATACTTCGTATATTAGAAAGAAAATAGGGAATTTGATCTATGTTTATGGCATTAGAATGTATCATGTCATGTTGCATGAGCGTTCTTCATGTGAACATAGTCAATATGGTTAAATGCAGAAGAATACATTTGAGCTAGTATACACCTCTTTATGAATTTCCGTATTACACCTACTTGTAACCTTTATACTGTTCTAATTATCAGCTAAATATAGAGGCTTATTTATTATATAAAATAAAGTGTATTTGAACTCGTAAACTACGTAGTTTACAGGTTATTTTCATTCTCCTAGGCTCTGTTCTTGTGAATTGCAAGCAATCACAAGAAAAAGATGTAGATCTGTTTAAATGAATTGAGTGAAATGATTTGAATTTCAGCAAAATTTGCTGAATTTAAAGTATCTTAGGATCAAACTGATAACTTATCAAAATATATAGTAGTCAAAAGCCTTTTTAGAAATTTTGGAATTCATTAATTTTGTCGTATTTCTATTTCATAACCAATTCAGTATTGAATGTAGTTAGAAGAAATTTATGTTGGAATACATTTGATTATATTTATATACAAAAATACAGTGATGAAGAAAATTCTAAATTCATTAAAGAATTAAAAAAGAAAAAGAGAAGTGATAAAAAAAAAGGGGAAGAAAAAAGAAATTTTGATGCTTAACCAAATCTTTTCCAGGCTCTAGGAATTTCGTCTCAATATATACAAATATTTAAATTAAAATGTAAATTTAAAATATTTTAATGCCACTGTTTTTCTAGTTCATTTGCTTGAATGTAAAGAAAAAGTTTGATGACTTGTACCTGCTTTCTTACATTCCCCCTTTCTGTTTAACATTGGTCAAAAGCAAGATCAGAGATTTTTTTCAGTTAAATCATGAATATGTTAGTAAAATGAGCAATTAATAGCCTTTTATGTGAAATTAACATCTAATGGTAGTAATATGATGGTTAGCAAGTGTTTTGATCTGACAATCCACTTTGAGTTTAAATTTTGGCTCATTAACTGCGAAATGAACATGATAATGCTCTTTGAGGCTCTCTTCTTAATAGACAGCTAGTCAATAACGACTGATTTGAAAGTTAACATTGAAAATTATTTATTTAAATTTATCGTTTGCACTCTTTAAAAATCTAAAATATGTACTTCTTTGGTTCATGAGCTTTTTTAAAAAGTCAAATTTTTTAAATAAGAGAGTTAACTATATGTAATTTTAACTTTGTATTATTAATTTATAAAGCGTATAAAGCATTAAATGTGCATTAATATTCATATAATTTTACAGGTTACTTTCCTTCTCATGGGATGTCCAACTACCAGTCTATTCCACCACAGCATAGCAGGAAGGGAGAACAAGCTATTCCATTGATTGACCCAAAGACTGGAAAAAATGTGTTAACTGTTGATAAAAATGTGAGAGATAACAATTCTCTTCCCGACAATGAAAGAGAATCTGTAAGTTTCCTTTTTTTACCGTTTTAATTTTATAAGCTGTTATATTTTGAGATTTCATGCTTCTTTAATTGAAACGACCGTTATTTAGCAAATATTTTTGGAGAAAAATTATTTGTATATTTAAGTATGCAAAAGTTGATGAGTATTTATACGTTACAACTACAAAAAATTGTAACTCTTTGCATTCAGATGATGAATCAAGGATATTTTTTGACAGTAAAAATTAATTTTAGCGAACATAATATATTTCTACAACTGATATTTAATTTTAAAATATTATTTAATTTTTTTATTTAATTAATTTAATTTAATTTTTTTATTAATTATTAGTAACTTGTGAAGTTCTAAAACCAGTTTTAAAATGAAGCCTTTTTAAACATTGCTATTTGTGGCTTTATTAAACGCAATTTGCTTAGTTTTTTAAATATAAAATTTGGGAAATAAAGGAAGTTGCGAGTTCATTCTTAATGATCAGGTATCAAAATCTCACATTAAATTAATTGTTGCTTAAAAGCGTACAGTTTTAAAAATGTGTAGTGTCTGTCCATAGCGCCAAAGGTTTTAACAACTAATTCTAAGTACAATCGCCTCATTATAAATCTTTTATGTCTTTTGGTGGTTATAATTAGCTATTATCTGGCATCTAATTTTTAACTCTCAGTAATCAAATATATCATTAAACATAGAATAACATTTATTGACGGACACAAAAACACACACAAACACAAAGATTTTCACAGTTACATCTCTAATCAGACATTACACATTTGATTAGCTAAACATAAAAGAAACTTATGCCGGGTTTACACTCGGATAGTTATAAGACGGCATGTAGGCAGCGCATGCGTAGAAAGGGACTGATTTATGTTTGTCACAATTTCATAAGATAGATTCAAGCATTCCATGCTTATCCATAAATTGCCGTTTTGGCGTCCCTGAATTTTTTTCTACTGCGCATCGTAGTAAATGTTGGGTATGTACACACACACAAAAAAACATGATAAAATTAAAAAAAAAAGGCCAACATACCTAAATTTGGAAAACTTTAGAAAAGAAATGATAAATAAAATTTTAAAAAAAAGTACAACCTCGCATCAGTAAGAACAAAGAGCAAAAAATGTCGAATTAATCTACGATAAGCGATCAGTTTTTTTCAAGCTAAAAAAAACCCCGCCAAATTCTACACACGCATGTGCAGTAAGAAAAAATGCAATACAGCGGCTTGCAGTTGTCCTATCGGGTCAATTACTTGCCATCGACCGAGCAGCATTTTTCAGTCTTTCCACATATGCGCTGCCTACTTGCCGTCTTATAACTAACTGGCCGAGTGAAGCTCCATGGCAACCTTAGCTAGAAAAGGAAAAAAATGTGTCTCTAAGACGGAACATATGGATTTTCTTTGCTCTTAATTTTACAAAGTTAACGTTAGGAACATTCTAAAATTTTTTTTCTATTTGAATTTAGAAAACTCGTGCTTAAATATTTGTGTGCAGTTAAAAACGTAAAGTGCTCATGTCCTAAATGATAGCCTTAGTGTTATTACAACTTGAGTTTTTGACTGGCTCTCCTGTGCTAAGGAAGACAATAGAAGAAGACGTTGTGTACATATAGAAATAAATAATGAAATTAAACAAGTGCATATTTAAAATTTTTTTTAAAAATTCTATTTTTAGTAAAAATTATACATTATTATAAAACTGAAAATGTCCTTTTCTTAGAAAATATGTAGGCCTATGTATGCATGCATGTAGTAAAAATGTGTTTAGTTTTTTTGGCGAAGGCGCATGAAAAGAGCTTGATTTTTACAGTAATTTCTCTCTACCCGCATTGTTTAAGAAGATACGGATTTTCTTTGTTCTTAATTTTGAAAAGTTTAATGTGAAAATCTTAATTTTTTTTTCTATTTAATTACAGGAAAATTCAGAATCGAATATCTGTGTGCAATTTGCGACACAAGTTGCTGCAGTTCTAAATGACAGCCGTAGTGATATCGCATCAAAGCAACCTGAGTCTGTGAGGATAGATACCCTGTGTTCTCATGAAAATGAAGGAATGAGAATGCCAATAACTCCTGTTGTTGAGCTTGTTGATGAAAATATAAGTGAACTCCAAAACATTGAAAATTTAAGTGAAGTTGAATTCACTGAAAATACGAATTTGATATACAACGACGAAATCGGAGGACCTTACTACAGAAAAGATATAGATTCGAATAATATTATTGAATCCGAGTCTGGTGCCACTAAAAATGTAGACTTGACAGCCAAGACTGAGGATAGAAAACAAAATGTTTTTGAGGTATCTGTGGTATCATCTGTATCTGATAAGGAAAAATCGATAAAAACAGAAAAACTTAATTCTCCTTCTAATGTTGAAAAGGTAGTAGTATTTAGTGAAACTAAGAAAACAAACAATATTAAATCATTAATAGAATCAGACTGCTCTAATAGTATACAAGAATCGGTACAACCAATAGTTGCTTCTGTTAAAGAAGAACTTGCACAACCTAACAATAGCGAAATTTTGGAATCTTCATCAATTGTTAGTACTAAAATTCCTGAGGAAGTATTAACAGAAGGTATGTGTTTATTTAATTTAATGGAAATATTATTTATACCATATTCAGTAACTGCTAACTAACTGATTCTGATTCTAAAGAGTCACATTAAATGATATTTTTTTTACACTCCCAGTTTTAAATAATAATAATAAACGTTTCTAACTTCTATGACAAAATCTAACCGAGTTATGAATTTTTTAATATCGCTACTTCACGACAATAAACAAGTTCATAATTTTAGACTGATCATCCTTTGCGAAATTCCGGTAGTTAATTAGCGTATTTTCTTTGAGACAGTCAATGGAGTAGTTTAAATCGCCCATTTTTATAAAATAGTAATTTTTAAATTTTTAATACTCAATCGCGATAGAATGAGTCTTTCTTATTATATAAACTGTTAATGTCTCAAAAAGGTTTTACTAAATATGACTCATAAGACCGAGGGTCTGTATAAAAATATTAAATTTGTCATTAACTCAAATGGCATAAAACAGTATTCTTAGAACATTTTTTTTTCCAATTAGATATACACAGTCTAGTCATATTAATGTGACCACTGCCTATTTTTAACGTCAATGTTAAATAAGGGTCGTGTTAATAGGAAATTTGGTGGATATATAAAGTGTGTTGTAAGCATTCGGAAAACATTTCAGTTCTTGCAGTCATGCAGAAACGGGGCGATTTATTAGACGTCCAAAAGGGTATGATCATTGGCTTTCAGGTTAAGGGTGGAAGTATTTCCGAAACGGCTAATTTTGTAAACTGTTTGCAGACTGCCGTAGTAAAGGTATACAGTGACAAAATGGCACTATCCAAAATCATAGACGAATCAAATGTGGTGCACTAGGGGCCATAGATGGCAGAGATGAACGATGGCTGCGGAGATGCGTTTGGGTGAATAGACGTGTAACCGTTGAGCAACTGACAACCCAGATGAACGAAGGGACTACCAACAGTGTCTCCACAACGACGGTTCAGCCAACGTTTCTGCATATGGGCCTCTGCAGCAGACACTGGTTAATGCACCTATGATGACTGCTGTCCATAGGTGAAGAAGGCTGGAATTTGCACGCCAGTACCGCAACTGAACTTCCACAGAGTGAAGACAGGTGGCTTTTTCCGATGAATTACGTTTTATGCTTCATCAGCCAAATGGTCATTGGCGTATACGGCGTAAAACGTCTGAAAGCAAACAGCCTACAACAATGCCGGAAGGGTCCAAGCTGGAGAAGGGAGCATTATGGTCTGGGGAATGTTTTCGTGGTATTCTGTGGGTGCATTTACCATTGTGGAAGGCACGATGGATCAACACAAGTATGCATATATATCCTTGCAGACCATGTTCACCCCTACATGCGAATTGGTTTTCCTCAGGATGATGGAATTTATCAGCAGGACAATACGAAGTATCATAAAGCTCACATTGTACGTGCGTGGTTCGAAGAGCACCAAGATGAATTTACCGTACTCCCTTGGCGAGAAAATTCCCCGGACTGAATCCAATCGAGAATCTGTGGGACTACCTTGATTGGGTTGTTCGCACCATGGATCCTCACCAGCCTGATTTAGCGCATCTGGCCATGGCACTGGAGTTGACGTGGCTCAACATCCCAGTGAACACCTTTACGAACCAAATTGAATCTCTTCCTGCGCGTCTCGCAGCTGTCCATTCTGTAAAATGTGGTTAGTTTGGATTTTGATAGGTGGTCACATTAATTTGACTGGACCATGTATATCTCTAATACTAACCATTTAGAAATTAGGAATTGGGACCCGATTACATCGGACATCCAATACACACACACACTTTTTACAGTAACCTTTCTTGTACTTATCTTTCTAGAAAGTATCGTGTTTATTTCATTTCTAACAGACACATTTTGAAAACTACACTTTCCTTGGTTTAGTTTGCAGTAATTTAACTGAATCTTTTAATCTCCACTTTAGTTAATGTGAAGGCGACACATTCATAAAAGCTTATTTTTCTTAAGCACGCGTTACGTGTAGATTAAATTTACTTTTATTTTATGTAAAATAAATTGTTGCAAAATATGCGTAAAATATTTTTTTAAAAATTGATTAAAAATAAAAACTTAATTTATATATTAAAAAAGAATACATTGTTTATTTATATACAATATACACTATAATTTATATATTGGTTTCATTTTAAAGATAATATTTTAAAAAATTCAGCAGATATGAAAATCAATTTAGTGTTGTAACATTTTTGTATGTTATCGCGGGAAAACGCCAATATTTCTCTCAATTTTTAATTAATTAAAAATTAATTAATTAAATTCTAATCAATTAAATTTTTTTTAAAATTGATCCGAGGAGTAGATTATCACTCTCGAAAATATATATGCATCAAGTTTGGATAATCTAGATCGGACAGTTTAGCTTGTTTAGCTTTAGCTTGTTTATTATAAGTAAAAAATTTCATTGACTGGATAGTATGAGTTATTTTAACAAAGTAAATTTTTTTTCCATTTATGCTTAGTTCATAGGTTTAAGGTTTTAAAATCCCTTACATACCGAGTTCATATCAGAAAATGAGATATTCTTTGGTTGTGAACCTTCACCTTCTGAAGTTTCTACGAGAATTTTTATTTGCGCTATCCTTTTTGAAGGAAAATTTTCATTTTCTTTGTCAGGAAGAGTGAAGTAGGAAAATATATTTTCAATTCGTTCATCTGTATATAGAATAAATGAGACCTTTTTTGAAATATGCATACGTTAATAATTCCAAAGAATAAAATATTTGTTGCTATTTTGTTATCTTCTAAAGTAACAAATTAGCCATAAAATAACTTTCCCGGTTTGGTGGCATCTGTAGCTAAAAAAAATAAACGAAATGAAACCATATTTCATATGCAGGATGTGAAAAGCAAAGGAAGATGAATTCCCCAGAAAAAAAAATTAGTACCGAAAGTTCCATTAGGCGAAATACTTATTCTGTGGGAGTACAGTTATGAATGATTTCATAAAACTCACAGAAAATAACCATTTATTTATCAATACTGCGTATGCGTTTTCAACTGCTGTTTGTAAACTGTCCACTTCCAATGTTCATAACAGCCCGTCTTATGTTCTGTTTCAATACATGTAGGTTTGCTTAAGAGCAGTCACTGCCTTTCAATGTGTCTAGTGTTGAACAGTTTTACCAGTAAAGTATGCTGAGGCAAAGTATGGCCCCTATTGAGCAGACATCAACAGTCAATTGCGAACAACAGTTAAGAACACACCAATAATCAAGAACGATCTGTTAACAGTCGTTTGCTCTTCCTTTTTTACAAGAAATGCATGGTGCTGCTGTCATGCACGCACTAGGAATTTTACATAATTCATCTCGATGTGTAACCTTCCTCGTTCGTACGTGACCTCAGCCCCAATATTTCCCCTCTCGGCAACTTTTAGTACCATTTCATCAATATGAAGGTCCCCTAGACGCCGTACAGCATTTTGAATATTCTGACATTCGCTGTGTACAACATATTGTATACGGTATGTGGCATTTTCCACCTCTGCGTGTAAAATATCAGTTTCGATGTTTATGACAGCCCATCTTAAGTTTTGTTTCAAGACATGCGGGTTTGCTTAAGAGCAGAAATGGCATTACACTGTCAACTGTAGAATAGTATTATCAAAAAAGTATGTTGAGGTAAGGTAGGGCTCATATTAAGAACACATCAACAGTCAATCACTAACAACAATTAAGAACGAATTGTTAACAGGTCGTTCGCTCTTCACTTTTTACAAGGATTGCAGGGCGCTGCTGTCACGTATGCACTAGGAATTTTACATAATCTATTTCGAAATACGAATTTCCTCATTCGTACGTGACAACAGAGCCAATATTTATCCTACTGGATTTTTTTTTTTTTTTTTTTTTGCGGAATTTATCTTTCCATGTCTTCCACAGTCTGTATATGAAATGTGGTTTCATTTCGTTCATTGGTTTTAGCTATAGATGCTGCCAAACAGGGAAAGTTATTTTATGGCCACCCGGTAATATACCAGCATACGCTTCAAGAAAATTGGTACCTATTTTTTCAGGAAAGAAAAACAAAACAAAGAAGAAAAAAGATAACAATAAGCGAGGTGAAATGAAAAAAGGTGAAGAAATGGACGCACATCTGGATTCAAAAGAAGTAATTTTTTATATGTCATTTTAAAAGAAATTTAAATGAAAGATTTTTTTTATTGAACTGTATATTCAGGATTGATTGGAAAGTTAACTTTGTTTTTTAATATTCGGTTATATAAACACAATAAACACTAACACCTTACAAGCAGCCAGCGTCTCTTTTACGTACTCTACAGTGGCTCCCAAAAGTGTTCGTACACTAAACAAATTTGCAGAAATTGTGTTCTGTACTTCTTAATAAAGCATTTAATTAGTTGGGGTTTTTTTAATTAGCATCTTTAAATAGTTCTTAATAAAACTGAACAAATATTTTTATAAAAAATCAAGTAGTATTGTTCTAAAAAATAAATAAATAAAAAATGTCACAAAATTAGAACACAAAAGTCTTCGTACATCCAAACATTATTTATTTAAATTCATCATAAAAATATCTTTTGCGGCTTATTTTTCTTCTAATTGAAAAATACACTAAAATCGGTTTATTTCAGTATTTAACATCACAATTATTTATTCTATTTACTTTATTCTTAGATATGACGCGCACTCGTAAAGAAACGAGTTTAGACGTACGAAAATTAATTATATTTCATTTTAAAGCTGGAAAATCAATTAGAGGTATTGCAACTATAACTAATGTACCTCATTCAACAGTGCAATACATAATAAAACGTTACAGAGAGGGAAAAAGGATTGCAAACAAGCCTCGTAATGGTCGCCCTCAAATTCTGTCAGCTAGAAGTCAAAGAAATATTGTGAGTAATTTTCTAAAAAATCCACGTCTGAGTGCAATAAAGTTTACTTCACAATATAATGAATCAAATGGAACATCTATTTCCTGTGAAACTATTCGTAGAATTCTTCGGAATGCTGGTATACATGGCCGCTCTGCACGAAGAAAATTCTTTGTAAGTCAGAAGAATAGAATTGCTAGGCTTAAATTTGCCAAATCTATGATAAACCAGCCAGAGAGCTATTGGAATCGTGTCTTATTTGCAGAAGAAATTAAGTTTAACATCTTTGGGTCGGATGGGAGAATCATTGTATGGAGAAAAAAAAACAAAAACAAAAAAAAAAAAAAAAAACGAAGAACTTAATCCCATGAATTTAGTTGGAACAGTAAAACATGGCGGTTGAGGTATCATGGTTTGGGAGTGTATGTCAGCAGCTGGAGTAGGCAATTTAGTATTCATTGATGGTATAATGGATCATAGAGTTTATATAAATATTCTCAATAATAATTTAAAAGTGTCAGCACAAAAATTGGGCATTTTAAACAACTTTGTGTATTACCAAGACAACGATCCTAAGCACACGGCCATGAATGTTCGTCTTTTTTGCCTCTATCATTGCCCTCAAACCCTTAAAACACCAGCTCAATCATCGGATTTAAACCCTATAGAACATATTTGGAAAGAATTAGAGGTGCGAATAAGAAGTCACGACATTAAATCGAAAATTCAACTGAAAGCAGTAATGATCGAAGAATGGAACAAGATCGGTGCAGAAGTAACCGACCGTTTAGTTAAATCTATGCCCAAACGTTTAAAAGCTGTTATAAAGAATAAAGGATATCCTATTAAATACTAAACATTTATAAAAATTTAGAAAATTTCATATTTAGTGATGTTTTTTTAAAGTGTATGATCACTTTTGTGTCCTATTTTTGTGCAATTTTATTTATTGTCATTTTTAAAAAAATAATTTGCATCGTAATTAAAATTTATTCTTCACTGCTTTATTAAGAACTGTAAAAATATGCTATGAAAAAATTTTCATGTAAAAATAAGAATATATAAGGGTAAATAATGAGGTTTTTAATTGATTCTTGTTGGTGTACGAACACTTTTGGGAGCCACGGTATATATCGCCTAAAAAGCAAATTAATTTATTTTTAATCAAGGATATTGATAAATGGCAGCAAATATATGCTTTCTAAAAAAATTTACTTGAAAAATCGTTGCAATCTTTTACTGTTTTAATGACTGTTATGAATATTTGATAGAAATTTGTTTAAAATGCATGTTTGACATTCATTCAATGTTTTTCAGCATTTATGTAATTATATAATGGTAAAAAGATCATTATCAATTGGTGTTAATTAGATAATTATTGGTGTTAATTAGATAACTGTAAATTTAAAGATCATTTAAGATAAATTAAAATGTTGTATTCTATGTTTTTTTATTAATAAAATAGGCACACAAAATTTAAAAATGCATTTTTTATTTAATATAACCACTATTGAGTTTTAGCACTTCTTTAAAATAATATTTATGAATTTCATAACTGAATCTTTATAATAAGATTTTGGAAAAAAGTATTTGAAGAATAGCAATAAATAATTTAAATTTTTGAAATTCTAAAAAAATGTAATAAATAAAATGTGCAGATTTTAAAGATCGTTACTCTTTTGGGAATATAACTCCATTGCGCCATTTTGTCGATTTTTTTTTTCTCTTTTGGGATTTAAGTATAGATAAATTAGTAAATTATTTGGATTAAGTTTTCATTTTCAAGGAAAGTTTCATTGTTTTGTTTACACCAAGTCAATTAATTTCAATATTTATACTATTTCGAAACCAATCTTTGGGAAGTCGGGGGTAAAAAATGATATAATTAAATGATTCTTTTTAAAAAATTGTTTGTCTTATAAAAAATGTAGACAAATTTAAAATTTTGTCATGTATCAGAAGGCATTGTTAACCTATAATTCTTCAAAAACATAACCTCAAAACTTTCTTAAAATTAATGATTTGATTTTTTAAATTAAAATATTATTTCTTGTACGTAATGCTTTTTATAGCATAACTAAATAATTCTGTCTGCTTTATGCTTTAACTGGTCTCTAATGGTTGAGAAAAGTTTTCAAATACAAGCTTTAATTTTTAAGTATTATATTTCATAAATTTTATATTGACATCCTACTTATTTACTAATTTTACATATTAGCCGCCTTTGGCGACCAGCTTGCTCACCAAGATTGTTGGTTTTTATAGTTTAATAAACGACTAATATAGAATGCATTTTTTTAAAAAATGTAGTTTATTTGATTCGCATTTAAATAGGGCATTAACTGAATCATTCAGCAAAAAATTATTGTGGGCCCAAATTAAAAGTATATATATTATGAAATATAAGCGGAAGTGAAGATTCCATTTCGGAATTAGTGATAAAAAAATCAAATCTATGATCGCAAATTTCAAGTTATCATGTGAGAACATTATTATTTTTTAAGTCATTATTTGTCTAAATTAATTTATTAACCAGTTTAAACCGGCTCGAAACAATCACGAGACCTCCCTCTCTCTCTCTCTCTCTCTCTCTCTATATATATATATATATATATATCTATATATATATATATATATATATATATATATATATATATTAATTCTAATTTCAATTTAATTAATTTCCAAGATTTTATCTTAATTTAGCCCATGGTAATTTCATTCTCTTATTTCTTGATCCAATTCCACTTTCTCTACTTAATTAATTCAAGTGAAGCTTTATAAAATTGCCGAATTGACTAAACGCCGACACATTCTCACGCTCTGCGTGAAGGGGTAAAAAATGTCCAGTAAGCACATTCTTTTTAAAAGATCCCTGTGTTTCCTTTACATGTGATTGACATGCGTCAGAAATCCCTATCAGGATCTTAATAATATATTAGCATTGTAAAATAATATTTTCCCTATTAAAATCTCGTTATATAAGATGAGGGATAATTTATTTCTCGCTTCTTCCCGACTTCCGCTTTTATGCCGCGTTGTGACGGCCGTGCCATGTTCGCGCCTTCTTGTAAATAATTATGCTTTCCCGATGGATTAAAAAAAAATTTAAAAAATGTCAAATGTCTTTTCATTGTCTTCAAGACTGCATCCTGATTCACATAAAATAATGCTTATATATAAATATAATTTTTTTTAAAACTTTCATTTTCAATTTTTCTAGCTGGCAAACAAAGTTTTGGAGCTCGACCGATTTTAAAATGGGGGGAAAAAAAGAAAGAAAAAAAATCATTCGTTTTTCTAAATATCGAAGCACGCTTAATCTGATAGTCTCGTGATTATTTCAAACCAGTTCAACTGGTTAATAACTTAAATTAAGACAATTCGCAAGAATTTGTAGAATGATTAATTTGGAAATCAAGTTGTAATTTCAGTTGGTTATAAATCGTCAAATATGATAACCTTCTGCATTGCTTTCTAATAACCCTAAAAGCGAAAAATTGATACCTGAAAAGCGATAAATCGCCAATTTGTTGCTTACGCATTTTGAGGCTACAAAAATTTTTGATTGTGCATTTTGTGATTTCGGAACCTCAAACCAAAAACAACATCATGTTCTCATATGATTTAATTTTAACATTAGCAAAAGTACGCGATTGACTATTTTGATGGATGAGTTTGAATTTCATAGCATTAAAAAAGCAACTAAAGTGAGCATTATTCTTAAAAAGCTTTTTTCTTTTTTCAAATCAAACTAAACCGATCTAACATTAAAGGCATCGTAACATTATAAATCAAATTTGAAGAATTTATTAAAAGTAAAAAAAAAAGCTGTATAGAAGTGAAATCGATATCATTAAAAAAATTTTTTTTGTCTTAAGAAAATGAAAAAAAAAAAAAAACTTTTTTGGAAATTAACAATTTTGGAAATCTTCTTTGGCTAATAGGTAAGTCATGACGAGTATCCGTAATGATGGTTAAGCCTATTTTCACTCTCAATTATTAAAACATATGATTACAGTTTATTTCTTATGCCGGGTTTACATTCGGCCAGTAGACAGCGCTTGCTTAGAGAGGGACTAATTTACGTTTGTCACAATTTCATAAGATAGATTCAGGCATTCCATACTTGGCTATAAATTGCCGTTTTAGCGTCCCCGAATTTTTATTTTTCACTGCATAACCGATTAAAATGATGGATATTTACACAAAGAAACATGGTAAAATAAAAAAGGAACTCAGTATACCTAAATTTGGAAAACTATAGAAAAGAAATGACAAATAAAATTTAAAAAATACAACGTCGCATCAGAAAGAACAAGAACAAAAAATGTCGGAATTAATCTATGAAAAGTGATAAATTTTTTACACCAAAAAACCCGCCAAATCTGTAAACGCATGCGCAGCAAGAAAAATAATACATTACAGTGGCATGTTCATATCCCATCGGGACAATTACTTGCCATCGACCGAAAAGCGTTTTTTAGCGTTTCTACGCATGCGCTGCCTACTGGTCGTCTTATAACTGGCCGAGTGTAAACCTGACATTAATTTCTTTTACATCTTCTGACTGAATGAAGTGTTTGACATGGCGAGTTGAATTAAGTGAATAAATAAATACGCAGAGTAAAGCAATCATACATCGATATGTTTACATCTCACTGCTATCATTCCGTAATAAACAGAGCGTTTTCTGTGTCACGTACGTTAGCGTTATATATAAAGAGATATAAGTAAAATGAAACAAATATGTGTGAAACGAGCGAAATTTTTTTTTTTAAATTTCGTATTCTTTCAATCAAGAACATAACAAAAAATGCAATTAAAAACTACATATTGTACATATATATATAATATAAAAGTACATATTTTGCTATTGTGCAATTTATTATAATGTAGTTATAATTATTTACAAGTGTAATAAAATGAATGACCAAATTTGAAATTTGTTAAATGTTTGACAAAATTATTTTATTTAGACTTTTTTTCCCCAGCTGATAACCCTTCCCCTTTATGGTAAGAAGATTGATTTCTTGTTTAATTTTGAGACAAGACTTCTCCACCTAGAAATTCTTCACTTTTTTCTCTTTATTTTTCTAGTATATTAATTTCAACGTATTAAATTGCGAATTTCACTCACTTTCTCGTGTACGAATAATAGTTCAGTTTAATTATATTAATTTCCCATTTTAAAGAAACATTAAGGTATTTTGGGACGAACCTCATAGTTTTGAACCCCTGTCAGAAGACCAAGACGACACCTGAGCTGGGCCTCCCAAACTTCCGGGGGGACGTTTGGTCCCGACTGATTTAATGTGCACCAGATTAGCTAACACGACGGTTCTTCGGTGGAATCCGGTCTCGAACTTGAAACTCTCCAGTTTCCGTTTGCCTGTGACTAAGATAACTCAAAAATGTTTTGAGCTACAGGGATGAAATTTAGTATACAATGCTTACAATAAATTTCTAGATTTCTGTCGAAATTTGAACGAAATCTTTTTTTAAGAATTCTGGTTGTTAGAGTACAAGTGAACTCGGTAAGTGCAAAACGCAAAGAAAAAGTAGATCAAATTTCCTTCACAGGTTTAGCATTTCAAACATCCTAAATTTATGAAATTTGGAACTAAATCCGTGAAACAGTTGGCCATCTATTTGTATGTTTTTTCACATACATGAAAATGAAATGCCTGACATTTTTTATGTACTACAACTGTAGTTCAGTATCAATCGGCCGGCCTGAAAGTGCTAAAAATACATATTCTCGCGATAGATTTAATGAAAATGTTATGCCATCAAAAACATAACTTGTAAAAAAAGCCAAGTCTCGCAACTCAATTCTTCTATCGTAAAAAGTTGTGAGATCCATGTAATACCAAGTCGGTCAATTTATTCAGTCCCTACTTAAGGGTCCTTTTGTCTTAAATTATTACATAATTAGCTACCCTAACAACATCTTATAGAGACCATATCAATATTAAAAATCTTTTTCGGTTTAAATAAATAGATTGACTTGGCCATCACATGAAAACACAATGTATCTTTACATTTAATTACATTACATTAACATATTATATTATATTAGATTGTTTAGTGCTATTGCCAAGTCAATCTATTTATTTAAACCATAAAAGATTTTTAATATTGATATGGTTACTATAGGATGTTGTTAGGTTAACTAATTATGTAATAACTTAAGACAGAAGGACCCTTAAGTAGGGACTGAATAAATTGACCGACTTGGTATTATATGGATCTCACAACTTTTTACGATAGAAGAATTGAGCTGCGAGACTTGATTTTTTTTACAAGTTATGTTTTTGATGGCATCTCATTTCTTTTTGTAGATAGTCCTTTTCTTATTTTTGTATGTAGTCTTCCTCTTTCTTTTCTGGTACTAGTTCTTGAGCTTCAGCTACAGTTTTTCTCAAAGCCCACTCCCTGTTTCTACGGGGTTTTTATCGTAAGCGTTGATGTTACAATTTTTGACAAGTCTGGACGGTAATTGCTTCTTAAACTGTTGCATTCACAATCTGAGGATTCCTGCACTTTAATACTTCCAAAGTCGACATTAATTAGATGTCAGCCCTCCAGACTTGTAACTCTCGAAAGTGCCACGTAAACGTGACCGGATGTGAATACTGCGGAACCGATATTCATCAGTGCATTATTTAGACCTAGGCCCTGATTTTTGTGTATAGTTATATCATAGGCTATACATATTATACTTTGAAGATCAATTTGCTTTTCTTCTACCAGATTGATTCTCTGAAAAACAACCATTGCGTTTGCAGCTTCCATAGCTTCAAATTGAATTATTTCAAATTAGATATTGTTACAAACCTGTAATTTTGCTTCCCAGTGCGAATATTGTCATCATACGAAAGACCGTTTTACAGTAATCTGTATTGGATGCTGTCAGATGCCGAGCCAGTGATCCCAGAGCTTGGTGATAAACTTGGCAACCATTTGGCGACGAATTTGCTGACAAAATGGATAATGCTCGAAACTTCGAGAAATTTATCGATCCGTCCATTATTATACCCATATTTTAGTTTTTACTTGATTTGTACACTAAACACTAATTGTATTCTAAATTTTGAAGCTTCCATGTCTGCTAGAAGTGTCTTAGAGTTTTGAAGATCGGTCAGTCAGTCAGTCAATCAGTCAGTCAGTGACAAAATTCACAAACTTTGACTAGTTATAATTCTTAAACTACTGGTTCAAATTTAATGAAATTTGAAATGTACCGTGTTTATATAATGCATACTTGGTTACTGAAAATTCAGGCTTCTAGTTTTATCCACAACGAAGTTATAGGGGGTCTAAAATGGCCTGAACTGCTTCGAGAAAAGGATGGTACGGCCCTGCCGCTTGTTATTGTTCGACTGCCGTGGCTCCAGATATTTACGCCAAAGCTCTATATTTCTTAATTATGGTTTAACAATACAACTTCGATTCTCCCACAATCCTCAGTTTTATGCTGTGGAACAGGAATACGACGTTTATTTGAAAATTTGCGAAAAAAATAACCTGCTGGTTTTTATTTGTGTTAAATTATATAAAACAAATCAGCAAAAGAAGCTTAAGTCAAATGTGTTCAAGCATTTTATATACATTATGGTGTCCCGTAAGTTTCTTTCCTATTTCTAATATAAAATAAATAAACAATATTTACTATTTAAAATATTATTTATTTTGTTATATAAGTACCCCTTTGCTCAATTACCTGCTTCCTCTTTCCAAAATTGTTGTGTTTTGGACAAGAAATAATCCTCGAGGTGCGTTTTTATTTCGCTGATGGATTTAAAGTGTTTATCACAAACAGAATTTTTTTAAGGACAGAAAGAAGTAATAATTAGATGGAGCGAGATCTGGAGAGTATGCAGGATGTAGTAAAACATCCTAATCAAACTGCAAGAGCTTCTCTCTTACGACTAATGCAATATGTGGTCTCGCGTTGTCAAGATGAAAAATAACGCATCATCGGTTCATTAATTCCGACTTTTTGCTATGTCAGATTTCAGTTGATCCAGTTGATGGCATTATTTCGTAGAATTTATTGTTTCACCTTGAGGAAGGAGCTCGTAGAAAATTACGTCTTTCCAATCCCACCAAATGGACAAAGAAGCTTTTTTTGCGGTGTAGTCCCGGCTTTGGGACAGTTTTCCTTGCATCAAGTGCATTTTCTATGCACATTTTCATATAAGATCCAATTTTCATCTTTAGTGACAAGCCTCTTTAATGCCGTAAATGTCGCCTTTCACTGCCCATGTTTAACTCTGTGGATGAAAATCTTAAAAGAGACTTTGGTACAAACGAAACGAGGTATTTGCAAGTGTGGTACTTGGTCCTAAAAGTGTTATCTCCCACTCCTAGCAGAAAAAAAATTTAAACCTTAGGTGAGGCATAGAACATAGCATTGGCGTGCAATAGTTACGAAATATTAACATTTGGCTTAAATTTAGAATTGTTATTAAATCTATCATATGATCCTTGACTAGTATAGAGTTTACTCCCTGATCTTAATACTAATATCCGGATAAAAGTTGTGTATTAAGCGCATTTTTTTCCTAACGGATTGAAATTGGTCTGATACAAAACTGTACTCGTAGCCTCAAAAATCCCACACCAAATTTGATATATTCAAGTCATTTCATTTTAGAGTCATCGCGTTTACATGCTTCTGAAAATACAAACCGACATACGTCAACTCCTTAGTTGGATTTAGTTGAAATTTGATAGATGTCATCTATACTACGTATATTAAATTCGTAACCGAATTTTATCCATCTCTCTATCTTTATTTTGTAGTTATCGTGTTGACTTCTATTCGAACAGACAGTCATCTTCTGAATCGATTTTGTTCAAAATCTTATAGATATCTACGTATAGGAATTTAGTGAACACCATATACTAAATTCCATCGATCTAGCTGAAAGCGCTTTTGAGTTATCTTTGTCACAGACAGATTAACAGACATTTTCCAAAAATGCATATTTTGACTTCAGGAAGGTGTAAAAGTAGAGATTCGTCAAGATCTCGAGTTCAAATTTTTGACGCTTGCAATACTTTCTCTGTACATCTTGTACGAGAAAGTCAAGAACTGCTAAAGACAGGAATGCGTCGTGGAAAATCCACTAACGAACTTATTATTCGAATTGGCGAATGACAATATGAAGAAATCAACATAATTGTATACAACAGAGATGTCATCCAAGATCCCACGTACAAACCCATTTCTTATCTAAGCCTACATTAAACAGCACATCAATCGGCACAGAAATATTTTGAATATGAAATTCACCAGACAAGAAAAGGTTATTTTCACGAAATGGGATCCCATGTGTGCCCTAAGCTTGGATAAAATCCTTGATTCCTCCTTTCGGACCGGTGTCATTAGGGAAAATATGTCAGACAGATTCCTGATATTTGATATTCCGTCTCAAACTGTTCTTGAAAAATTGGTCGAGAAGCTAACACGTAATAACTACATAGAAATGATTGAAATGAGAAGATTTGTTAAATCTAACTCTACTCTAGATTCTTCACCTGTTCTCGTTGCAATACTCGGCAACCTGTAACCAGAATCCATTAATATTGGTTTACAAACCAAAAAATCTAGTTTATGAATAAATTAAGACAATCCTTGAAATGTCACAGCTTCTTGAATCCAACTAGAATTTGCAGAATTTGTCACAAATGTGGTGAAATACACCATGACCAATGTCGAGGCCTCAAATCGTCCATTAATTGGCAAGGTTCTCACTCAGCGACATCAAAATATTGTTCCAATTACATCAGATAATGAAAAATGCTAGAATTTAATTGCCGAAGCCCTTCAACCAGAGGCCAGACATCTCTTCCAACAATTTTCAAAATTAAATTATTCCAATGCAGTCAAATTATATGTGTGTGCTGTCAAGGAAACTGTAAAAAAAATAATTGAAGTTATATTAAAAATATCACGGAGAAATTAAAACAGCAAACAAATATGCTTATTGAATTTTAAAAAAAAACTGTTGAAAAGTTACTGCAAAATGTTGCTATCATGTTTAATCAAGGTGATTAAACAAATACCCAGGGAGAAGAAAAAAAGCAATAAAAGTTGTGGCTCAACTTACGGGCATTCCGTTGCAATGGAATACAGATGTTCTTTCAAGTTTGGCATAAAAATAGTACTCCTTTTGTATGTTTTTTTTCTCTTTTTCGTGTTTTTGCTTTCCTGTTTTTCTGTACAATGGAATTGTTTTCTCTCCTTTTCAAATTTCGGTTTTGAATTTAGGAGCATCCTGCTTTTTAAATATCTTTTCAAAATCTCAAGCTGGGCTCAGTGTCTAATAATTTTTTAACTGTCTTTTTTTTCATGACCTTTCTATAATGGAAATGCAGGGTAATTAGGGGGAGAAAGCTCTGCCTTACAATTATTCCCTTTTCTGCTTCTTCCTTTTGTTTTTTCAAAGACGTTTCCTTCCCAAACAGAAATCTTTTCCTTTCCGAAGAGAATTTTTTTCCCGTAAACACAGACAAAATAGACTGGTTGGTGGTCTTCTTATAAGCATCCCTGTTAATATGTTCAGCAGAATAGTTCCTAACAATATTAGAGAAGACTTAAGTTTGGAACTTTTGGCAGTCGAAGTACAATTCCAGAATACCAAATTTAACATTATTAATTTATATGCTCCACAAGGTTTTGACATTGATCAAGCACTTTGATTTCATCTTCGACGATTTTAATTTGCACCACACACTTTGGAGAGCATCTCGTTCATCAGCTCTGAGTAACAGCTTCGTTGATTGGCTAATTTATTCGTACTAAAAATTCCTAATACAACTATTCCCACGAACAGTTCTCTAATATATCAATCTATCTTAGATCTTACTCTTTGTTCATCTGATATTCATAATCAAACCGCTTGATATGTAATGGATTCAACTTTCGATAGCAATCGCAACCCTACAGTTGTTTTCTGGTAGGTAATAGAAAGTGCCAGTATCAATTTAAAAATAATTAATTGGTCGAGGATTACACAACAAACACATAAAATTTTTAATAATGCCAAGCAATGTTCCATATGAGGAATTACGATGAATGAAACTAAGATAATAACCCAAATACTTCATTTAAACTATTATCGCCTGTTTTATCCTCCTAAGTGGAATCTTTCTTGCCATAATTATGATAAGCTCAATAAGTACTTTTAAAAAAGCCATCATAAACATTTCTGTTATAGATTGGATGAAGCACAAAAAATTTGCAAGTCGATTTCGTTTTCTCGTTAAAAGGGAGAAAAGAGAATTTTTGTGGAAAAATTTGCATAATATCTCATAATCCAAAATTGTTTTTCAAAATTCCAAATAAGCTTTCGAATCACACAAATCCAAACTCTAAATATAGTTATATATAACAATCTCTATATTTGCGATCCAAAACATCAAAGTGAACTATCTGCAAAGAACTTTTCCAATCAAAATACAAATATTGAATATATTGTTTTGGATTTCTCTGGGATAAATTCTTTCCTCAACAACAAATTCGAAATTTGTTAACTTAAGAAAGCAATCTACAAAACTATTGATAGAACTGACAATATCCACATCCCCAAACAATGTAAGCACGCTGTAATCATTTCTATTCCGAAACCAAAAAAAGACAAAATCAAAGTTTCTTCCTATCGGTCTATGCCCTTAACCTCAGTTTTTTGCAAAGTCTTTGAAAGTATTCTCACTCAATGCATTACTTATTATTTAACTTGTAACAGAAAGCTTCACAATAGCTTACATTGTTTCATAATCTTCAGAAAAAATTTAATAATTTAAATATTCAGACAAAAATCACAGAAGCTTACGAACAACAACAAAAATACTTCATAGGTGTAAATCTTGATATCAAAAGAGCATACGATTCTACCATATTGACAGCCTTATTTTAAATGCTTACATCTTGGTATAACAGGCAACATGGCAAAGTGGTTATTCAACTTCTTTCAACCCAGGATTTTCCAGATTCACTCTAGACTCTCTCTTTCTAGTATCAAAACACTGAACAGAAGCTTACCTCAGGACAGTGTTCTCTCACCCTTCTATTCGTCATCTTTATGCATGACTTCTATGAAACCATAGATGAAAGGGTTGAATGTATTCTCTATGTGGATTATATCTTTGTTTTCTGTAGCCATCATTCCTGGGAAATTATCAAAAAATTCAAAACACATACAAGTGGTGCAATTGCTAGAACTAGAAATAACTCCAGGGAAAAGTGCAATAGTTGAATTGCCCAAGAAAAAAGTTGCACTCCACCTGACCCTTACGCGAGACACCCTTTAAAATGGAATAAAACGATTACATTTATTGTTATACATTTTTCTAAAAAGAATTAAAACTTAGTAATGCTCAAAAACCTCAGAAATCATGCACTCAAAAAGATAAATGGTGTCAAGATATTTGCATCAAAAGACCATGACCCAGAACTAAAGATATTATTAATATCGCAAAAAACAACATGTTCAGCATATTTTACTATGGTTGCATCTTATTAACACGTTTTCTGAGATCCAGTTTAAAGCAGGCTGAGAATTGCTTTAGGTCTCTCAAAATGGAACCCGAATATTTTTTTCTGAAAAAGAAATCAAGAGACTGATTTCCCAATTTTTCATGAAGCAAATAGCCAATGGTTTACATTCCCCACTTCTAACAGAACACTCCCATAATAATCGAAAAATTCAATTTAGTACCAAAGAAAAAAAATCTATTTTGTTTATACCAAGAATTTAAATGTCTCTTCCAGTCAAATTATCCAAATTATTATCTTGCTTGAAATCCCTTCGACTAATTCTAATCATTTCAAAATTTTCTTTACGAATTTTAAATTTCAAAATAAAAAATTACCTTTGATTGAAATTAATAACTATTTTAATGAATGCATTCAAATTTTCTTTCCTGATCATTTTATTATTGATACTGATGCATCCAAAACACTCGAACACACTTCAATTGCTGGTTATTCGTCTATTTAAAAATTAATGTTTCGAATTCATCCTGTCAATTCCATTTTTACTACAAAAAGGTTAACGATTGCTAAAATTTAGATGTTCTCGTCGTTCCTGCAAAAGAATGACTGCTTCTTACAGTTATACTCTACGCTTACAACCTTGAAAAATATCTCCGTCCAGTTGCCAAAAATTATTCAAAGTATAACCTCCAAATTTGAAACTTGAACGAAACTAAACAAAAAAAAATCTTTCCTGTGGGTACGTGGTCATTTGAACATAATCTGGAACGAGCTTGTAGATCGTTTAGCCAAAGAAGTTACACAAAATACACCATGGATTGAATGGATCTCACCTGAAAATATCAAGCGTCAAAAAAGCGACGCATCAGATCACAGTCAGCAATTATCGAAACAGCAAATATTTCATCTCCTTAGGAGACATTCTTAGCATTCAAGCACTTTCTTTTTGGTCCAAAAATTGAAGGGAAGATGTTATTTTGGCCAGAATAATCATCAAAACAATTATAACACCAGGACTTTTGAATCGTTTTAATCTACAAAATGATTCCCTTTGTCATGAGTGTAATAGTATTAATGATATTGAACACATATTTCTTTCTTGCAATAATATACTTATTATAAAGATAAGCTATGGGCTTTTCTACAATTAGATAAACAAGATATCTCCTTAAAAAATGTTCTGGGAAAAATAATGCTAACAAAAACTCAAATTTCTCTTCAATGTCTACAAACTTCTTGATCACATTCTGGTGTGACCTCAATGGGTCTTTTATCTAATCATCACTCCGTGTGGCGTCAACTCTCTGCATTGTTGTACCTCATTATTTGAACTTAAGAAACTTGAACATGACTGAATCGCATCAGCGAAATTGTTTTGAACTGCTAATGGACTGAAATTTCAATTTGTTTTTCTGAGCACTGTTTTGTTCGTAGGTAAAATTTCTTGTTCTCTACATCTAGGATAACAGGGACCATTGTTGCTATGAGTCCGTAACTCTTACTTATTTCAAGTTTCAAGTAAAACCGTACAAAATTTTGATTTTAAATTTAAACTAGTATTACAATTCTTAGAAAGAAATTTTTTTGTGTGTCTGCTTTTTGTGAATGCCTCATAATATTCTGTTAATTATTTATAAGGTTGATTAATTGATTAATTTTATAGGTTTGATTGACGAGGATTCATATGATTTATAATAGTTTTTATAAAATACTGATTACTAGAACTAACTTAATATATGATAATATTAAACTGATATAGAAATTGTGTGCCAGTTTTATTTTAAAATGTTAAATTAATAACATCTATTTTTTGATAGGGTGAAACTGTATTTCTGTTCTCACCTCCTCCATCTGTTACATTGGTAGCTTCAACATTTGTTCCTTCTCCTGTTTCTGAAAGAAATTCATCACTTGCACCAAAAATGGATAGTGGAATTTTGAATACTATTCGATTGCCTGAGAATACCACACCTCAAAATGACATATTGCCAAGTGAATCGGCTAGTAAAATGTCCTTTGAATCATCAAATGCAGGTAGCAAGGACAATGAACCTCATACTAGTGTTAAACAGCAGCAAAATAACATATTTTTAAAATTCAGTTACAAAGAAGGTAAAAGATAATTCTTTCTAGTTTTCATTGTTAAGCTGATCAAAATTTCAAAAATTGTATGGGGTATTGAATTGATCATTTGAGATAAAAAATATATATATTGTGGTATATATATATAACATATAAATTGAGAAAATACATTTACAGTTTTCTGAATGCTTCTTACTCTCAAAAGCATTTGTTTCTAGAATTTTATCCTAATGTTTTGTTTTTTTAAAATCAATTTTGAAAAAAATTATCAGAATTAAGTATTTGAGATTGGCAATTAATATTTCTAAACATTTAATTATAATGTTTTTAATTAATTAGGCATGTAAAACAGTTAAAACTATTTTTTTACTGTTATAATAGCATTTTAGTCTAATTTTTCTTTTTTACATTAACAATCATTTTAATTAATTGTATGATCATTTGGACATTTAATTTTAGATCAGTGGAGTCCACTAAATCCTGAAGGCAAGAAACAATATGATCGGGAGTTTTTGTTGCAGCTGCAATCTCAACCTATGTCATTATGCAAACCTAACAATTTGCCAAATTTAGATGTGATTAAAAACAAGGTAACTGCACTGTTGCTTTTTCCTCCCTTTCTTTTGTATCTATATCAATAATTCTTTCATAATTCAATTTTAAATATATTTAATAGGCCCAAGTACAGAAACTTTCTGAGGAGAACAGAGTACCTCCTCTAATTGTAAGTAATCCAATATGGCTTATGATCCTTTGATGCCAAGTTTTGCACTGGTTGAACTTATGCCTAAACTGGTAAATGTAATTAATAACGTAGTTATTAATAAAGGCGAAGATGAATGGTCAGAGGAAACAGATCTTAAAAATATTTTTTTTTAGTATTGTCTGTTGAAATTTCCATTCAGAAAATTGTTGTTATATTCCAAGTTCTTTTTTCTGTTGGTTTACTTTTAAACTTCTATTAATCACCTTTCTTAAAGTTTATCTTAATATGTATATAGCATTATTTAAAATATACCACGAAAATTGTGATTTTTCAGTTTCTAACTGTGATTAAATTCAGAATTTAAATGAATTTTCCAGGTACGACCTCATTTAGCATAATATTGTCCAATATTACTTTATTCAATATTATAAGAATATTATTGAATAAAGTAATATTGTTTAATATCGTACAAAACTGTAAAATATATGTGTACTACTGGGGATATAAACATGAAGGGTGAACAATTTTGCCGATATATTTAAAATAATTATGAAAACAATGAATCAGTCCTTTCTATATGTATCGTCGATGATTGCCTTCTCCCCACCACCCTTCATTTTTCAGGAAGTTTCAAAAACATCACTTCACTGTATATTTTATATGGGGAAAACCCTTCTTCACCCATAATCACTGAACCGATTTAAAAAAGTGATAGTACATATGAAACAGGACAGCTAGATGCATCATTTACAGTCGCCCGCTCTACATAGCCTAAACTTTTTAAGAGAAATCGTAAAACAGTGTACTTATTGTCTATTGGGTGGATAAAACCAATAAGTTATAGCCCAATTATAATCATTGTATTTATTTTGAAAATTTTTATTTCATATAAAGGATTGCGACCTCAAGATATGACGTCAAAGATCATTTATCCCGTTCCACTCCATTTTGAAAAAATTTACAAATAAATCATAGTTGAATCTCTCAACCTCAACAAGTGTACTAATTTCGCCAATTTTTATGGACAATTAATTTCATCACTTTGGATTATAGCTGAAACAGATTGCTCCATCATAATTGAATGAACTATTAAGATATTGTTGTGTTTTGTTTTTCATCTTTATATTGAGTGATGCTTGATTTTCGTTCCTTGCTTTAAGCTTTGAGGTTATTGTTTTCCAGTGTGGGCTGCGAAATGATATTAGTTTTTGCTTTTAATTTTTTGTAGAAAATAGATAAAGTTATAAATCATTTAAGAAGATTTTTTCCCCACAAAATATTCCTTTGTACACAGTTTTGGGTTTATTATTCATATTCTGATCTTAAACGGGGGTGCCTTCCTTGTAGAAAGTGTGATTGTCATCAGGACACCTTCCTGAAAGACTTGACAAGGAAAAAATCCATTACGACATACCTGAATTGCGCCGGCATACCGTATTTCAATTCAAGTATGTCAAGTATTCTTGAATTGTCTTGAATTCAGTCACTCTTTAAGATATTCTGATATGCTGCTCACAGGCTGAAAACAAAGGAATTTTTTTCCTCCTGTCCAGATCTCGTTCTTTTCCAGGTCTGCGATAAAGTTGAACAGTTTTCGAAGGAATTCTTGGCCGAGAATGTATGAATAGTTGACATCAGTAATTTAGATTCTCGGTTGGAGTTTTTTGAATGCACATTCAATTGATGCATCCTGTTTCCGATGTATCTTTAATTTTCCAGCAGTAGTACTCTAAAGAAATGCGCAAAGAAGTGTAAAAAAAGTCATATCTTCAACTTCAAGGCTAGTTCTGTTTTTAAAAGTGCTACATTTGTACAGGTATCTACTAACATCAAATACGGATTACCACAAATGGATCCTTCCTAGTCGAGACCATTTTTTGCTCCGCTAAGGAAGGAAGTTTTCAGTCTTTAAGAAGCACTGTTTATAAAAAAGCCGCTTTCTTCCTTTAAGAGGGCTTAAACTTTCTTGAATTGATATAATCTTTGTTCCCTTCTCTGCAAATGTCTCCTTTTATCGCACTTCCTACAAATTAATATTCAAGTTTCATTGAGGAACATTTTTTTTCTTGCTTTAAATTGTTCAATAATTTTTCCAGCACTTTTAATAGGGATTCAAATTAATCATTCTTTTCTTCACTGAAATCGTGCTCTTTCTCTATTAATCTTGTGTATCTGGATATCTTCAGATGAGTTTTTCGAAGCCTCATACTTCATAATAAATATTAAAGTTGATTTCAAATTTTTTATGCCCATTTATGTATCATGTTTTCGTCTCTGACAGCATTGATGAAATATTGGGCTTTCAAGTTTTCTCTAATATTCAAAGAGCACTTGTCATGGACCAGGTTCATTAATCGCTCTGCATCGGCAGTTAGTTCCAGATGACCTTCACTTGGCTTAGACGGATAGATTTATTGCATATTATTTGTAGTTTAAAAGAGGGTATAACTATGCGCGACATTAAAAAAAAACTGTCTTTCTGAATCTATTTACAATGATTTAATACTGTTTTGCCCTATTTTCAAGGGAAATTTTAATATTATTACATTTCTTTAAAAAAAAATTGCAGTATTTTTTTGCTATACAAGGTGATTTTAAAGTTCGTTTTTGAAAAGGCTTTAAAAGAAAAGCCGTTTGCTAAAATGGTCTGAATGTATATGAAGCAATGAGATTCTTTGCGGAAAAAAGAAACAAAATTTAAAAAATAGACCGATAGATGACTCTATACTCGTCATAAAATGCTAATTAAAAGACATGCCATGCGCACCATACATTGCAAATTAGATAAAAGGCGAGGAACATGTAGATTCTGATGTTCTCTCCATCCGAGAAGATTGTTATTGAAGGAAATTCCGGTGATCAAAGGGTATTAAAAGCTGATCTGGTCCAATGTCTGCCGAAGATTTAAAGAAGATTATTGTTAATTAAAATAAAAGGTTAGTTTGAAATAAAAATTAACAGAGGGGAGGGGAACCAGTTACTTAAAAGTCATTAGATTAAGTGGCTAGAGCATTGCAGAAGGCGTCAAGCAATGTTTTGCGAACGGTCTGTGTTCTAGGAATTGTTCAAACTTTAAATATGCCTGCCAGCATAGTTCGTAAACTTTTTCGACACATCCTGCAATGTTATCCATACAAAATTATGCATGTTCAAGAATTGGCTCTTTCTGACCTGCCAATACTAGAATATTTCGCTCTGCAGTTTCTCGCTCGGAAGGTAGTGGACAATACAGGACTATCTAGCATTTTGTAGATATATGAAGTTCATTTCCATATTCAAAATCATAGAATGTAAGCAAGAGAGAATTAGTTTCAAATACAACCATTCTCTGTTCATTTTTCAAAGGTGAGTGCGTGGTGCGGGAATATGGAGGTACCTATCGGTGGTTCTTTCTGTTTCGAGGAAATAGGTCCTTCGAGTCTTATACCATCAATGGGACGTTATTAATTTTTTTTTTTTTGAACAACCAGCTCATTCCAGCACTTCAACAGCGCGGTTGACAGGATAGCATAGTTTTCATACAGAATGGTGCATATTGCAGCAGCAGTTTAATTTCTAGTTTGGATACGACGAGTTAACTTGACCACCACGATTACCTGATCTGTACCCTCTTGATTTCTAGTTGCGTGGTCATCTAAAAATGCAGGGTGCAGTGTGCCAATTATAAACTTTGTTGTTGTGGAAAGCAGTATTAAACTTCACATTTTCTACATTACTTTTGATAAACTTTGATCTATTGTAGAGCACGTTGTTTTGTGTTCTCAACTCATAGCAGAAAATGATGAACTGTATATTAAACATTTCTTGAATAACAGCTAATTGGTTATATTCTTTTCCTGATAGTGTCAGATGTTGTTCTCTTTTCTATGATATTTCTTGCGATAGCGGTTTTTAATTAGCATCTTGTGGTGAGTACCGCGCCATCTGTCGGTCAATTTTAGAGTTATTATTATTATTTGCAAGACTTTATGTATATTCTGGTAAAATATGTGATTCTGGTTAGTGGTTCTGTTTTTTAACCACAATAACGTTTCAAAATGGAAATTTAATTATAACTGCCTTTCAATATTCTAAAATCAATGATTGTATATTGACAAGAAATGCCGCCTTGCATAAGGATACACTTCATGTATTTAGAAAGAGATAGCACTAAAAAATATAACGTGAATAAAATTTAATCTGGCTTAAAGTATCATTTAAAAAAAAATTTGTTTTTGTAGCCTTGTAATTCTGGCAAACGACAGAAAAAAGTGAAAGGAAAGGCAAAAAAAGTTACGAGCGTTCCAAATCAAAACGTGGAATTACACGAATCCCAAAATCCTTGGAAACCATTACATAAAACTGAGGTACCACTTAATGTAAGTTTGTTTATTTAATGTTTTTTAAATCTCTTTAAAAATTGAAAAAAACTTCCTAATTTGGTAACTTGTAATCAAAATTTTATATTATCTAATAATATTTAATCCTTCCATGATTGCATATCTCTATGTCTTTAAAACTGCTAATGATTTTTTTAATCCTTTTTACTCTTTAGGAAAAGGATAAACTGAAAAGAAGTGTTATAGGTGTGTTGAATAAATTGACACCTCAGAAGTTTGAAACTCTACTTGCGCAACTTAAAGGCCTCAATATAGATACAGAAGATAGACTAGCTTTAGTTAGCAATTTAATATTTGAGAATGCTATAAATGAAAGGAAGTTTAGTGCTGTTTATGCTAAACTTTGTAAGCATTTGGCTCTGGTAAGGATTTCGTTTCTCATTTGATTCAATTAGATCTGTATTGAATTGATGTATTGTTTAAAATTAATATTTTTATATAAATCCATTAATTTTAATATAAACTCATTAGAAATCTTATTTCAATAATATTTTTCATAAACTGTATGAAATACTTTGAGCATGTCCATACGTTAAAACACTTTTATCTTTATCTTAAGATTAAAGATTTATCTTTATCTTAAGATAAGATTAAGATTAAAGAAATTTTTTGTAATTGAGCAAAATTTTTTCAGTAATTATCGAAAATGCATGATTCTTTCCATTCCCGGAAAGCCCTCAGTTGAGCACTCGTTTTTTTAAATGTTGGTTTCCGACGAATATCATGACCACGGTGGCCTGGTGGTAAGGTCTCGGCTTCGGAACCGGAGGGTTTCAGGTTCGAGACCCAATTCCATCGAAGAACCGTTGTGCAAAGGGGTCTGTTGCACGTTAAATCCGTCCTGACCAAACGTCCTCCCGCTGATGTGATGTGGTGTAGTGTGGAGAGGGGGGTGCCAGTTCAGGTGTCGTCCTCGCCATCTGACCGTGGTTCAAAATTACGAGGTCCGTCCCAAAATAGCCCTAGTGTTGCTTCAAACGGGACGTTAATATAACTAAACTAAACCGATGAATATCATTTATTTTGATGCGAAAATGATACTTACAGAAACACTTATTGATAACATTTCTTATCAAATTTCCTATAAATAGTTAATAGTTTATAAGTAGTTTCTTTTTAATAATTATGCAAGGATCTAAATCATTGACTTCATTAGATGAGGAACATTCTGTACAATTCAGCTTTCTCCATGTTTCAAAATTTTGTTCAAATATTAATATATTTCTTGTATATTGTCTTTTCCTTTATTTTCCAATATCCACATCAGTTAATACTTCCAGGTACGAGGAATTACGTAAATTACCAACTTTAAAGCGAATATTATTTATTTAATATCATTAATAGATGAGCATATTATCTGGTTACCGAAATCGGCTAGAATCTATCACTACTACTAATAAAGGAGAATGTAAGTTTTATTTATTTTCGCGTTTCTTATTAGACTTATAGCTACCAGATTTGGTACAGATGTATATTGTACGGCAGGAATGGGTATTTCGCAGTTATTCTCATTCTGATATTTCATCATTAATTAAAAACTAAAGGGAATTTCTATGTTTCTCTGCCATAACTGAGAACAATACTGTGCAATAATGGTTTTTACTTCATCTTGAAAAATTCAATATATTCTCTTTTCAATGATATCAATTTAGTTGCCGTTATTTTTTGTCACATTTTGATCCATTTTTTAAAAGATGTTTTTAAGTACATTTAAACAACGTCTTTTCGGTCCGATAATAAAAATTATCTTTTTTCATTGATGCTATTAAAATTTTATCCCGAATTTTTCTCCTATTTTTAATGACCGGAATATGAAAAGTAAGCTTATTCCTTTCGATATTGAACCAGTTTCTGCTTAAATCATGCTTTTAATAAATTTTTGAAATTTTGTAGTTACATTTAAGTGCCCAGAAGAAGGCGAATGATTAAAAGTGTTCCCTGATTTTAAAACACTGTTAGTTTTTCCCTACAATATAAATGAGTGTATAAAAAATATATTATCAGGCGATATAAAATATATAAATCTTCTTCGAGATTGGTACCCATAATTTCCTGCGTATAATCCGCGGATTATCTGTTAAAAAACATGCAAAAACGTTAAAAATCGTCAGCGTAATCGTCACTAATAATCTGCCACCTCGGATAATTCGTCATATAATTCGTGAATTATACGATGTTGTGGATTATCTGCTGACCTTTATTTGTCATTGCTAAAAGTAACACCTGTGGATTAAAAGTCACCACGGATAATAAGCAGGAAATTGCAGTTTTAAACAATAAGGAATGTTATGAAGAACCAATAAGGAAATATGAAAATGAAAAAAAAAACTGATGAAATAGGAAACTATTAGTGCAATTAAACAGCACATATATTTGAAAGCCTGTCTTTCACCTTAAAAGTTATGGCTAACACTTGATATATTATATTAAATCTGAACTGTATAAGGAATATTTTTAGAGAGTCAAAAACTTGTATTTTGTCAATTTTCTTATTCCTATCATCTTATAAACGTTTTTGTATACGTTACCGTTAAAGCTCGAAAACCGTTAATGTGCAGATTAACTACTTTGCACCGTTAGAGTGCGGAATCACGAGTTTTACGCATTTTAATTAGGTAATGTGCACATTAGCGGCTTCCATATCGTTAAAGTTTTAAAACTTTTTGTTTGTCTCATGTCTTTTCCCTACTCCTTCCCCTTCTCCCTTCATTTTTAGTCTGGTTTCGCCAGCGTCTAGTCGTCGCCGGTAGCTTTTGTTTCTCATAATTTGCGTCTGTCATCCATGCGTAGCATAGCTAATTCTGTTATTTCAAACTCATTTCTGCTAGTAAACGCATGAATTTCCGTTATGATTTTTATAAAAACAGAAAAAATAGCTCCACGTGTGCAAACAAGTGCCGAATTGGTGAGTAAAACGAAGAAAAAGCTTCTTCACAAACATCATTAGCGAAGATTCAAAATATAACAATGTTTTAATGATAAGAACGAAAGTAAAGTTGATTGTTCGATTGCATTAACTTGATTCTTTAGATATCAAAAAATAAATAAATAATATTTAATTTAAGCTCACAGAAACATTGCTGTTGTTCCAGCAAAGATCTTATTTTCATTTAACGAGTACCTTGTAGATAATGTGCAGATTATCTAGGTAATTCGCAGATTACCTGGATAATTTGAGAAATGAAACAAATTTCGGCACTTTAACGTATTAACCTATTTAAAGCCAGTTAATCTGCAGATCAATGGATTTCTGAGTTTAGCGGTAACATATTTATTACCATTGCTTTCCTCAGTTATTGGACTGGCAAGATCTAGGCTTCGATTTGAGATTCGATTCGACCGAAAATCAGCCGTAGAAGCCTTATGCCCTTTTAACCAGGGCCGCCGTGTGAGGGTGGCAAAATTGTTCCCCGCACAAGGGCACCTGGACCAGGGGGATGGCCAAAATTTATAGTACTTATAGTTTTTTTAATTTAATGTTACTTAAATAAAAGTTGTTAATTATACACTTGCAATTTTGCATATTTTATATTTTATAAGCAATAAAATAAGATTTAATTTAAATTTAATTTTACTTTTTTTTTCTAATTTCTGCTGGTTGTTTTCGCTTGTGTAAAACAAAATTTGATTGCCGATACGAACAATAAAAGCACGTTCCGTGTGGAGTTCACGCTACCATACGGAACGTGTTAAAAATCTAAGAATTTGTAACATGTAATAATAGGAATTGGGAATGTTTTGTATCGGCATATATTTATTATTTATGTGCTGTGAAGCTGTAGCGGTTCAAAAGTGGCGGAGCCACCGTACATGTGTACCCTTGAATTAACAGGGAATACCCTTATTTTTAATTATATACGTAGTCGCTGCTCATAAAGTGCGCACATTCTGTGAATTGCTTCGCAAAGTACTGTGATTAATTGTTTTCAAATCGTTTATTGTTTATAATTGCTCCAAAAAATAGGATTATTATTTAGAGGTAAGTGAATAATCTAAATAAATTATTAGTATTATTTTCATAGCAGTAAAAATTCATAAAAAGAAACAATTCATTAAGAAAAGCTTTTATCTTTCAAATTAACAAAATAATTCAAAAAGCAACTTTTTATCTATCTCTATAAAACCCAGATAAATCTTAACCTTAATTGGGCAGAAATTGGTTTATCTATTTCTGATGTACAATTACATTTTCCAAATAATCAAAAAAAAAAAAATTCTAAACAAGTTACTAACGATTATAGCTCTTTTTCATTAAACGTTTATAATTATTATGCACCTGAGATGTTTTCAATATTTCAATAGCTTATAACAAATGCTTTTTAGTAATTTGTATTAATATTGGTTTAATTTACTTAAATATTTTGAATAAGCAGAAAAAAGAAAAAATTTCACATTAAATTCTCAAAAATAAATTTTCTGCAAAAAAAAAAAAAAAAAAAAAATTAGTTTCTTTATTTGAATCTTTATTTAGTAGCAAATGACATAAATGGGCTTTTGACTTTCAAGTAGTATATTGAGAGAAAATCATATGATGCATTTTGCATATGGAATGAAAATAAAAAATTTTTTATTTAGTATATATTTTAGTATATTTTATTATTTTAGTATATTAGTATATTTATTTAGTAATATTTTTTTAGAAACATGATCTCAAAAAAAAAGCCTGGAATACAAAATAGAAAAAAGGAAATTGCAACGAGAGGAAGCTAATCAGAAACTGATGGGATCTCTAAATAAATATCTCAGAAACACAATAGGATTAGACGGACAAGCAATTGAACCAGGATTATCAACATCTGGTTTGGAATTTCATAATGAAAATTTATCTCAAAATGTAAATTAATCAGAATATGATCAAGAAGAAGCCACGATTGTACCAATAGAAAACTTAGATGTTGACATAGAAAATTCGCCGGGTAATAACATAATATCTCAAAACGAAGATTTTGACTTTGTATTAAACGATTCAGCTACCATGCTGATACAATTTCTATATAAAGTAGAGATTATTTAATTGAAAAAGGCCCTTCCCGCTTGATAACGAAACATTTTCAAAGAGATAATTCTGGCAGAAAGTTTTCAGAATCGTTCTATTATAGAACATTACCGAATGGAGAAAAAGTATTTAGAAATTATTTAGTATATTCAAACTCCCGAAACGGAGCTTTTTGCTTCCCATGTAAACTATTCAGTGAGAAGCTTTCACAGCTTATTAAGGATGGATGTAATGATTGGGCACATTTAACCCACATTTTGAAAGCAGTGCATCTCACCTTAAACATAGTTCAAAATGCAGTGAACTCAAAATGTCTTTGCGTAATTTTGTACCATTGATGCAGTTCAACAAAGACTTTATGATACAGAAAAGGTTTACTGGCAATCGGTTATTGAATGGCTTATTTATTTAATTCAATATTTAGCCCGGCAATGCCTTGCATTTAGAGGTTCTTTGAAAGAGTTGTATCATGGTAATAATGAAGATTTTTTGAAGTTGGTTGAAACCATAGCAAAATTTAATCCAATAATCGCTGTACATCTCCACAAAATTCAAACATCTCAAAATAGGAACACTGCTTATTACTTAGGGGATCAAATTCAGAATGAAATTATAAGCATTATTTCAGAAGGAATTAAAAAGCATTTATAACATATGATTAAATCTTCAAAATATTACTCCCTAATTCTGGATACTACACCTGATGTCAGTCATACCGAATAGATGACTGTTGTAATTTGATTTGTTTATAAGAACGAGGAAACCAATAAAACCCAAATTGAACATTTTTTATGATTTCAATCTGTCGACGGCACTACTGGACAGGGTCTGTTTGAATTCATAAATGGACATTTAAAATCGTTCGAACTAAATTTATCAGATTTACGAGGCCAATCTTACGATAATGGTGCTAATTTGAGAGGAAAGCTCAAAGGATCGCAACAAAAAATTATTAAAAATTATTAAAATAAATAATTCGAGGGTTGATAAATATATAAATAACTCTATATCCCCTACTCTGCCCATTCTCTAAATTTAGTTGTAAATGATGCAACTAAAATTTCCTTCGAAACAATTAATTTCTTTGGAGTAGTGCAGGAGCTTTACAACTACTTTTCTTCATACGTTAAACGTTGGTCTATTTTGCAACAGTATGTTGAAAATCTAACTTTACAACTACTCTCCAACACCAGATGGGCAAGTATAATTCAAAGCTTTAAGACCGTTGAAAAACGATTTGAAGGGAATTTTGAGAGCGCTAATAAATATTCAAGAAGATCAAACAAGAGACTTCGAATCAAGAACTCAAGCACAAAATTTGATTAAGAAGGTTTCCTCGTTTAAATTCATTTGTTCCATTAACATCTGGCACGATATTTTAAATTTAGTAAATGTGGTAAATAGAATAATGCAAAATTCTAAATGTGATGTACAAATCGTGACTGACAATTTACAAAATCTTATATCAGAACTAAATAATCGTAGATCAGATAAAGCGTATGAACATGCATTTGCCAATGCAAGTATCGTTGCTGATGATTTGGAGGTGGATAATGATTTTCCACAAAGTCGAAACAGGTTTAAAAAGAAACTATTTCAAGATGAACAAACCAATCAACAATCCAAGACAAAAATTTAAGGTCGAATTTTACAATATAATATTAGACACTGCTATTTCTTCAATTACTGAAAGATTCAGTCAATTAAAAGAACATTATAATTACTTCACTATATACCTAATTTTAAAAACCGGAGTGACAATGAAATTTTAAAACATTGTAAAGAATTAGAACAAAAATTAACAGATCTAAAAAGGTTAATGAAAAGGACATTGATGGATTAAATTTGTTCGAAAAAATAAAATCTCTGCGATGTTTTATCAAAGAGGTTATATCACCTATTGATGTTTTAAATTATATTTATGAAAACAATCTCACAGATACATTTCCAAATACTGCAATAGCTTTACGGATTTCTTTAACTCTGCCAGTTTCGGTCGCCAGTTTTCTGCTACTGAAGAACAAAGTTTCTCAAAACTTAAAATTATAAAAAACTACATGCGATCTACCATGGTTAGGAGAGATTATCGGACTTGTCAATTATATCCATAGAGAGCGAAATTTTGGATAAATAAAACAAAGGAATTGATACGAGCGTTTGTAACTGATAAAGCTAGGAGAATCAATATTTGAATATATTTTCTTATTTTTATATTTTACTTAAAAACGTTTTATCATTGTTTTGTATTTACAATTTATGAAATAATAAAAAACAATAAGACAAACGTGTTTTAATATTATAATTTTAAAGCTTTTCAGTTCGAAAGTCAAATTTTGAATATTATAAAAGAGTATTTCACATACAATTTGCAATACCTTATAAGAGTGCAACAGAACCCCATAAAGTGGCGCCAAATTTCTATTTGAACAAGGGTGCCTAATACCCATACGGCGGCCCTGCTTTTAACCAATCGTATACTAAATAGTTCTCACCCACTTTTAGTATGAAAAGGAAATTTGGCTAAATCCAGATAGATATGTTCCTTGTCATTTCACCATAAATCAGAATTCTGAAGTTTACTTAAATGTTGTTACAAAATGGGTTGTTAGTCCCAGGTAGCATAATATTATACAATACTGTGCATATTATATGATATTGATCAATATTCCATAATATTATACAGTATTGCAAATGATTAATGTTATATAATAGTGTAGAATATTTGTGTGCTATTAAGGATCTAGCTTTACTAAACTGAATCCTTTTCAATAATCAGAGCAGTTACGTTTAATGGAATTTAAATATTTTTCCTGATTTGTAGTTTTGATTCCCTTCACATTTAGTCTAATAATAAGAACGGCGTTTTACAGATATTTTTAACGAATGCTTAAGTGATAACTCGATTAAACGACCAAAATGAAGATTCTAGCACATTTCGAGAATTGATATTTCTATTGCAACTTGCAATTCAAAGTTTCTTTTGGAGAATTGGATACCTTGCCACAGAAACTATAAAAGTGAAGGCACACACACATGCACGCACGAGAAATAGCTGTGGAGAGTATTGTCTCTTTGTGATGTTGATCTTCAGCGAGTTCTCTTTGATTATTTTATGCCGTTGCAGTTGTCTAATAATGATTCGCTCTTTGTATGTTGTTGATTGCTTCGAAGCTGCTTTTGTGTACTCTTCAACTGCATTTTGATAAATGTTTTCTTACTTTCTTGTGGAACAAAGCTTCTGAATCAATTATTGAACTTGTTCGGCATTCATCCTCACCAGAAGAATTTTGAGTAACAAACATTTGTTTCTAAAACGGTTTAGTTCCAGGAAATTAAACTTACATTTTCATTTAGCATAGACTAAGTTGCTGGAGTTCTGTGATAACATGTATGTGGTCAAATATTTTTCAAAGCTAATTTTTACTAAATTTAATTCGGATCATATCTTAAGATTTGGTGTTTAAAGAAATTTCAAGAAAATTAATAATTTTGTTTTAATAATCTTTTGAAACTGAAGTATAATTTTTTTATTTGTAGATTAAGGTGCCAGTATCTGGAATGTCTGATGGCAATATTAATTTACACAAGTTATTGCTTGCTAAATGTCTAGAGGTGTTTGAACTAAGCAGAAGTGATGAACTAAAAGATCAAGAAAACATGAAGACTTTAGAATCAGCTGATTCTGTAAGTTTTTAATAAGAATTGCTTGATTTATTAGTGCTTAAATATTGATTGGAGAAAAATTAAGTCGGAGATTTCAGTGTGAAAAGATATTTTCTCAAAAGTATTAAAAAAATACTGCACTTCTTCATTGCTTTTGCAGCATAAAAGAAAAGAGTTACAACTGAAATATGAAGAAAAGAAGAGAAGGATTAAGAATAAACGATTAGGAAATATAAGGTAGGTAT
>JAPMOR010096484.1:1385465-1422601 GCA_026543865.1 Argiope aurantia | reverse complement strand
TGTGTGTGTGTGTGTGTGTGTGTGTGTGTGTGTGTGTGTGTTCGTGTTCGTGTTCGTGTTCGTGTTCGTTCCCTATAAAGTTGTTTTTAAAGACAAAGTCTTTGTGCCTCTATGTCTCTAATACTTACCGCAGTTGAAACAGGGATAACTACCATGTTGGATTCATTAAATAGAAATAATCTTTCACGATTATGGCAGGAATCGGAATACACCAGACATTTGTTGTACTATGTAGACGCACGCATATGCATATATTTAGGTTGTCAAAACTGCAATTTTACTCATTTTTTTAACTTTGCTAAATTGACTGAATACAAATTTTTGGAAATGTATTATTTGACTAAATTGGAATAGCTTGTCATAGTTAATAGCTTTACGTGGAAAGTATTAATTCTTATTTGGATAAATGAAAATAAATTTGCCGGCGTCCTGGCCTAGGAGTAACGCGTCTTCCCAGTGAACAGGACATCCCGGATTCGAGTCCCGGTTCGGGTATGGTTGTTCTTTACCCTCTGTACTATCTGTGAGATATCTGAAAGAGCCCTTCTGTAAAAGGTGTAGTGCAAACGATTATGAGTGTCATCTTCGTATGAGCTAGAAATCAGACTTATGCCCTCGGATATTCAGGGGCTTTGTATTCAGAAGCTACTGCACAAATTCGGCTTTAATCGCTGACTTCGTCAGCGGGCTTATCTATGGCAAGTGCCATAAGTAACAACAACAGAAAATAAATTTTAATAGCAAACGGCGAATCTTAATACCATTTTTTAATACAAGGTGTGTTTTTTTCTATTTTGCAATTTTTATAAAAATTTGTAATATATTTGATTAGTTTTTCAATTGTCCAGAAAATATAAAAATAATATTGGATTATTATAAGCTGTCGTTCAGTCTTAATATTGGAACCTCACACAAAACTCATTGAAAGAAAATTTAGCTTGAATGCAAAATACTTTTCTAATGTAAGCATTTAAATGCAATTAAGGCAAGTGTTAATATTGTTGATTAAAAAGGCCTTAATGCACTTATTAATTGATGTGGCAACATTACTGATATTATATATTCTGACACAATATTTTTATGATTATTGATAATATTTTTTTCATTACCGATATAATATTTTTATGTCAACATATTTTCATTTGTCCAGAAAATAAAAATATAATATTGGATTATAATCGGGTGTCATTAAGTCTTAATATTGGAAATATACACAAAACTCTTTGAAAGAAAATTTAGCTTGAATGCAAAATACATTTCTAATGTAAGAATTTAAATGCAATCAAGGCAAGTGTTAATATTGTTAATTAAAAAGGTTTTAATGCATTTATTAATTGATTTAGTAACATTACTGATATTATATTAGTATTTATTTTTTTATGTTTGTAGGGCACAATAAAACTTGGAGAAGTCTGGAAAGAATCCGGCGTGCAGTGGTCTGATATCATTGGAACTGATAGGAATGTAGCTGATTTTGTTAAAGAGCATGTGAGAAATTTTCTTATATTTTTTTTCTATATTTAATTAATGATTTCATAAGTTGATATTTTATTTTGTTCCCAAATAGAAACTTGAATTTACCGTGAGCCCAACAATGGATAATCCTCAGACTCGTATACCGATGGAAGAAATGAAAGAAATGAAGAAGCATTTGTTGAGTCTCTTAGAAAAAAATTCTGAATTAGAAGAAGTTTTCGATTGGGTTACTGTAAATATTCTTTTTTAATATATACATTCTGCTTTTCTTTTTTAAAAATTACTTCTGTACCATATATTTTAATTTAATTTGAGATATTTTATTATTTAGGCGAATATATCTAATACTAGCAATCCAATCTTTATCCGTGCCTTGGTAACAGCAGTCCATGAAAGTTGTTTATCAAGTAAGAAATCATTCTATTTGAGAACAACATTAATTTTCTTAACCAAAAATCAGATCTTATGTCGCTTTTGGTCAGTAATTTTCTGTTCTTTAGAATGCTTTGCTCCTTTCAGGTTCCGGAACTATATGGGAATTAAATACAAGCAAACTGACATCAAGGATACCTCTCATATCACTTTATGTATCCACAAATGAAAAATTGCAACTGCAAGCTTTGTATGCAATACAAGCTCTTATGAATCAGTTAGGTCAACCTAGTGGTAAGTGCTTGGGTTATTTGCTTCAGATTTTTATGTTTTGTTAAAATGATTCTTTTAAAGAAAATAAATCTGCGCCAAGAAAAAATATAGACCAATAATAAAAAAAATAAGTAAAAATATTCTTTAGAATGTCAAGTTAACATTTCTTAGAGTTCCAAGGCTATATAATTATATTTTTATGCATATATTCAAATTATGAAGCATATAGAATTTAGAATGACTTCCTCATTGAACATTGAAAAACTGTAAAAGCCACAGTTATACAATATTAAGCTGGATTGACATGAGAGACTGAGTAATTCTATCAAGAGGAGAGCTATTTATCAACATTTTGAAAACGTTTCTGTTAACCGAATTGAGGGTTATTTTTATCTTAACCAAGTATACACTGGACATAGTGTATTTTCTGGGCATCAAAGTTGTTTCTTTGACAAAAGTACAACTTGTCAGTGTGGCACCGAGGAAGGGTCTGTACATAATTTGATCAAAGCCTGTGCACTATGGCGAGAACACAGATTCAGATGGCCAAGAAACTGGATGTCTCATGATGTCGAAGAACTCATAAAAATTCAAGCCATTAAATCTTCTATCAAGGACATTTTGTCAAAACTCTTGTCTTTAATTCTCTCCCAATGTAAAAAGTTGACGTACATTTAATGTATTTTATGCATTTTTAATGTTTCACAATTTAATATGTAATGTAAAATGCAATGTTCTTTTTTTCTGTACCAATGTGCGTTTTCTCTAGAAAGTCCTTTGTTGTTTGCAAATGTACATGCCATCAAATGTCGTTTGTTCAAGTTTCCCGCATGGCTTCTGGCTATATCAAGGTATTGCTTGCATATACTGCATTAAGCTCACAAGTTGATGCATGAATATGAAAATTTTATCTCTAAAAATAGTTTTATTATATTTTATTAAATATTTAATTTGCTAATAGAATGTTCATGAAAGAACGAAACAATTCAATATTTTACCTTTGACTATTTGAGAAAAAGTATTTTGTAGCTAAATTGAAGTCTATATGCGGCATTAGTAATATTCAAGATATTAAAGTAAAGTGATTTTGTGACTCAACCTTAATCATTAAAAATTATTCATATTAATTATTCCAAATTGTGTATTCAGAAATAATTTTTTTATGATTTATATATATATTACAACAGCCTACCTTTTTTTCCAGGTCTTCTGCATCAAATTTTCGATATTTTATGCGATGATGATGTTATTAGTGAAGAAACTTTTAGAGAATGGGAACAGAGTGATGATCCCAATGAAGCAGATGGCAAGGTTGTTGCTGTTCATTCCGTGAAAACATTTTTCACTTGGTTATGAGAACCTGAAAAAGAAACTTAAGGACTGAACATTGCGTGACTATCACTGGACTACTTGCCAGAGACTGCGTATAAATACACAATAAAAATTTAAATGCTTTTCATAGACTCAAAAATGAAATATAAAAGAAGAATGTTTGGATCTCTTTTCAGAGTTACTTTTGAAAATGGTATATTGTTTGTGCAATTACTTTTGTAAACAGTGAAAAGATCTGATAAAATATTACTGCATTGATGAGTGAATGGCATTTGTATGTGTTCATTTTTGTAAGAATGTGAGTTAGTTCACCTTTCTATGATTTAAATGCCTGTATAATTTTTGGTATTAAATGGGATGGTCTTTACATCATTTTTTTTCTTACAAAAAACGGTTGATAATTTTTAAATGCCTTTTAACTTTTCTTTCATAGTAACTAAATTGCATTGAATTGTTCTCATCCAGTTTTTAAAAAGTACGATTTTAGTTTCTTTAAATTAAATGTGTATAACTGACTCTTTGTGAATATAGTAAGCAAATCATTATTGTGTAGAGGGACGAGATTCATTATAATTTCATTATGAGGTAGATGAAAATAAGACGAGTTTCAGGAACAGTTATTTATTTTCTAAGTTCTACATTTCTGAAGATAAAACAACGCAAACACAAAAAAACACGATACTCACTAGAATGTAATCTAATAATGGCCCACAAGAAGGAGAATGGGAAATATACTTGATATTAATATAACGCCATCTGTAGTATCAAAATAGAAGGCAGGAGAGTTATGTAACTGCTACAATTGTGGATAAAAAGAAAATTTTACTCCTTTTATGAAAATTGTATACGTATGTATACTGCCTTAAAGATTGTGCTTTTTACTTATGGCAAATATTCATTTTCAAGAGGAAATACTCTGTAAATTGGGTGAATAAATTATTTTTAAATAATTAATTTATCTTGTATTAATATTTAGATAAAATGTGATTTAAATTAGCGTAATTTTTCTTTAAACATAAACAGTTTTGATCAATTTTATATAAATATATTATTAAATATTGTTACGAGAAGTTTGAAGGTTATAAGTCTAATTATGCTTAATTATCTCGCAAAGAAAAAATGTAAGTGCCTGTTTATAGACTTTGCTTTTTGCTTTTGAATTGTGATAATCAAACTGTAAGATAAAAACAAATGTATTATATATAGTAGAGAATTTTGAGAAATGAGGTCACAGGTTCTAAATTAATTTGAGATTCCTTATAAGGAAACTCGCGAATAATAATAATAAAAAAAGCATTCACTTATTTACGCTTATTATTTTACTTTTATACTTATTTATTATACTTATTACTTTTATACTTATTTATTCATTATTTATAATATAAGGTCTTTCCTAAGGCCTCTTTTGTATTTCATGTGTATGTGAATTTTTTAAAATTCGTGTAAAGCTTTTATCAATTTTTCTTAAGTATTAAATAGGAATCAAAATTAAACAGGAATCTCAGATGGTATCATTTTTCAAACAAAAACAAAAAAACAACCTCGCCTGAAAATATCTGTGTTGTATAACTTTTAATATCTGAAAATGTGTGTGTATGTTTCACTTTCTTTGGAGTAACGTCCCTACAAAAAGTATTTGGAATTGCAAAACAATAATATTAAAATGAAAATTGTTTTCGGAAAATAAATATAGCCTTTTTTAACAAGTCTTCTCCCCTTCCTTTTCGAATCGAATTAATTGAATTCTTCAAAAAAATAATATGGGTATAAATTTGATATTTTTAATAGATATTCCCTCCTGTATAGCACGTATTTTAGCGGAGTTGTAAAATCTTCACTCAAATAAAATATTCTACTGGTAAAATCGTAAAGCAATTTTTCGGACATTTAACTCTAAGTCTTTCCGATGAGAATTTATTTAAAATCGTGTATAGCATAAAATATATTTATAGCCTAAATTATATCTATTAGCATATAAATTCAAAAAGAAACATTTTTGAACTACGATGATAGAAATTATAATGTTAAATAATAGAAAAAAATTAATTTTAGAATGGGACATAAATATGTATTTTAAACAGAATTAAAATGATACTTTTGAAATGGTAATAAAAAAATTTAAAAAAAGAGAAATTTCGTCAAAAAGATATCACAGTACTTATAACTATGTCTATTTTACACATCATTTTATATAACACTCTTCTTCATTTGGGTGCATCTTACAATACTCATTTCTTAATAAAAAGAGTTAAATTATTTTAAGAATTAAGTTAAATTATTTTTTAAATTATGCATGAAATTGATATAATTTGATGGTTAATATAAATAATATATAAAGGCAATAAATTTTGAGGAATTCATTTATTTCAGTATTCTATAGTGTGCGAAAGGATATGAAGGAATTATAATTACAAAGACAAACTAAATAAATAAAAAGCAAATTACTTATAATTTTTAAAACAGATATTTTTTAATATATGCATATGAATGCAATGGTAATTGATATTGCTTATATTACCAGATAATCATTTTCTTTTATTTTGAAAACAGTGTCTTTCTAGAGCGGATTGCTTGAATACATTTCACCAAATATTCTCAGTAAAGTGTTCTTAATTATGTTGCCTGCAAGGAATATAAAGGCTTTGCCTAAGAAGTAAAAAAAAAGTTTACTGCATCCCTTTACACATTTTTTCAGAAGAATGTACCTATTAAATAATAATTATTTTCAAGTCATTTTTTTATTTCTAATTTTACTCAAGTAAAACAAACGCGTTAAAAGTTTAACATTAATTAGTGTTTTTTGTAATATTGTCTAATTTATACTGTTAACATCATTTTTGTACAAATAATCCTCATTAAATTTCACAGAGTTTTTTTAAAAAGTGATCCTTGAAGTTTCATTTATCACACCATTTATTTATCTCTTAATCAATGGCAGTTTATTCTAAGTTTTCCAACTCAAGTTCGCGGATGGGCCATCTATCTCAAAGGGAGTGGAAATGGTGGAATTCAAATTTTCATTTCGCCATAACTTTCTTAATATTGAAAATAGAAAAATAAATCAAGTTAGCGCCTCATTAGGACCAACAACTTTTGCACTTAAAGTTTTTCGATAGCTGCAATTGCTTCGAAGTTACGGACGTTATGTAAAAATAATAGGTAAAAAATTCCAGAAACTACGCGTTTTTTAGTTATTTTGAATATATATATTTTGAAAGAATCTCGTTATTCCGGAGCTTTTATTAATTTTTATAGTCCTTTTTTTTGCTTTAATGTTTGCCGTATTACTGACAGTATATGGCAAATATTGTTTAAAAAAAAGAAGCCTTTATATCTTTAATTGAAATATGTGTACTTTTATTTACCGTACAATAGCGATTACTTGACTAAAAGGTCGCCAAAGATATCATGTTAGTCTGTTAATTTCAGGGGATTTTCGGGTCACGAGGGGTCAATATTGTTGGACGAAAGTCCGACCCCTCACAGAAAAAATCCCTTGTTTGAATCCCTGCCTGAGGGTGACCTTTGAGAAAGTCCTCAAGCCAGATTTATAATTTCTTTTTTGATTCTTTTTGTTTATATGAACATAATATTTTTACTAATTTGGTTAGGTTCATCTGTGTTTTAGTAGTACAGCATTAGCGCTTTCTAAATATATTTGTATCTTTTTTAGTTTAATTCAGAAATAATTTTTCAGTTTTTTTGATTCTGAAATAATGTTTTGATTGAAATTTCGTAATGTTTGTATTTTTGATTATTTCTTGTTAGTCTGTTCACTATGTTCGCCAATGGCCTGCAATTAATACACAAATGCCGAAGAACATTTTTTAAAAACTTATAATAAATTTCTTTTTATTCGAATTAATAATTATAATTGAAATATTGAAATACGCAACAAAAATGATCTTAATTCCAATATTAATTTTTAAAAAGCAAACGATTTTTTCCATCAATATAAAAGAAAAACCAAACGATAAATTTGTATTTTCTATTATAAAACAATTGTTTGCATTTAACTGAAAAAAGAATTGCAAATGACAGTTAATTTTTTAAATACGTTTAAGATGCAGAGATAAACTTTTAGTTCTTAACGATTGATATGGCTTTTTGGCACTTGCTTAAAAACTTTAGGTTTTCAATAATATAAGCTGTAACAACCCCAGGTTTGTATATGATTTTTATAATATTTGAGCTTTGTATTATTTATTTTGCAATAAATATTGAATTGTGCGGTAGCAAAAGAAACATTACGTATACTTGCTTCAATACGTAGTGTTTCAGTTTTATTTTACTGTATACGAAGTATAGAAGTATTGTAATCGTCAAAAAAAGTTGAAACTTTAGAATTTGACCAATCTTTTAGTGTCAGGTCTCCACGAACCCGATATATATATATATATATATATATATATAAGGACTGATGATATTTGGTATACGAACTTACGATCAAATTTGTAGATACCTATCAAATTTTGAACAAAATCCATTCAGAGAAAGACTGTCTTTCTGTCTGAGTGCAAATGAACTCAATATCTATAAAGGGCAAAGAAATACATTAGTACAATTTAATACACATATTTCGCATTTAAAAAATAGATTCGTTTCAAATTTTGAACCAAATGTATGAAGCTGATGACGATTTGTCTTTCATATGTAAGTAAATGCAATAATTCATAAAAACAATGACTTAAATCAATGAAATTCGATATGTTGTTTCATGACTGTAATTGCAGCTTCGTGTCAAATTTTGGTGCTGAATGGTCGTCAAAAAGGTACCCAAAACACATACTCGAGATAGATTTAATAAAATTACTGAATTTATGCCAAAATCCTGTATTTTATAACTATCGTTCATCAATGCCGTGAAAAATATTCGCGAACTTTACCCGAAGTTCACAATTTTATGCGAGGGGGGGGGTGATTGGAGGTACGCGATAATGTTTTGGGGAGACCATTTTCGCAGATTTTTGTTAAAAGATTGAAAAGAATTTGGAAACAGTAATTTAGATGATAAGGGATCGACCTTTCTTCCCTTCCAACTTGCCGTGAAAAATTTTTTTTCTTCTGTAATTGGATTTTTTAAAAATTTTATTGTTATGATGACTTTTTCCGAAATATTAATGAATGCACCAAAGGAAAATTAGCTTTTTGAAGATAATATAAAAATGAAGTTATATTATGCAATCTGCATATATTATGCATGAAGTTTTACATACAATTTACGTTTACTTTTGATAAAGATAGCAAAGAAACCTTCAATATAATTTTCGTAACTATCACATACACGCTTCTCTGTTGTAGTTAAATTTCGTTAAATTACAACGAAAATTATCATAATAAGCAGAAGTTCGGTATTACTACAGCGGCTAACAAATGATGTCTGTGGCGGAAAGGCAACAAAACTTGTTTTTCGTTTCTTGACGCACGCCGATTTCTCACGCATGCGCCTTTATTTCGATGGCAGATTCGCGGATGTTCAAGACGTCATCAATTTGTTTACCTTTTTCCATCACCAAATCTACAGCTAATCGTCGCACAGATCTCTCTGGTAAACCCTGCACAATGCGGTTTGCGCAGTAATGCATTTGGTTGTATGTATCACTACGTTCTGTAATCATCTGTGAAGTATACGGCTATTCATATTTCTCTATGATTAGAATTTATCGCTATATCAGAAAAGAATTCGGAAAACTAAGAAGGCTATTTTTAAGATAACATACTGATTCTTTATCTATATCTATACTTATAATAAAGTTCAATGTGTGTGTGTGTGTGTGTGTGTGTTGGCGCTCTACAGGCCAGACCATTCAACCTACAGCTACCAAATTAGGCACGTGTATACCTTGGTGGCCGGGAATGTGCACCTGGAGGTTATTTTTTCGAATTTTTAATTAGAATTTTATTTATTTAAAAATTAAGTGAAATTTTGGCGTGTTTCTGCTATAACTTCCGAAAATATTACCGCACAAAAAAGATTTTTACATGAAGTTAAAGATCAAAAATTTATCTCTTAAATGATACCATTGTTTTAACCTTAAAATTAAATTTCTATTTTTATTGAATTTTTAAATAAATATTTTAACTATATTTTTCAACAATTTTTTTCGTACAAAATAAAAATAAAATTTAAGCTGCACAAGCACGTTTCGCATTCATGGGAAAAAATTAGCTTTTTTCAAAGTGATGCCATCACATTGATTAAAGCTTCAATTAAAAATAAATTAAATCTTTTTGGTTCAGTTTAGTTTAGTTATATTAACGTCCCGTTTGAAGCAACACTAGGGCTATTTTGGGACGGACCTCGTAATTTTGAACCGCGATCAGATGACGAGGACGACACTTGAGCTGGCACCCCCTCTCCACACCACACCACACTACACCTAAATCTTTTTGGAAATGAAATCTGCAAAAATATAATTTTCGGCACGTGTCTGTAGGAAATGAAACAAATATTATTTTTTCTAAAAAATAAATTCAAGAAAAATTATTTTATGATCTTTTACACTCTCTAAATTATTAATCCAATAAATCAGTTTTATTTTAAGGCAAATTTTGTTTAATATGAACAGGATATCCATTCAAATCAGGGCCACACAGCTAATTTGTAAACCTTTAGTAAGACACAGATCTGCTAAAATGGTCTAAATGGAGAATGGTTATATTTTATGTAACTTGATTCAATAAATGCTCTAATAAATAACGAATTTTTTATTTTACATAAAGCTTCTGCTGTGGAAATCACGATTAGCAAAATGTTCTTGAAACACTAATATTTTAAATAAAAAGAGTTAATTTCCAATCAACTAAATCAATCACTTAAACTGACTGATTTATGAAAATTTGAATATCACTATTCAATAAAAAAAGGATAATTTTAGATTTTCCATCGATCGTTTCAAAGAAAAAAGGCCAATCATCGCGAAGGTTTCTCAAGATTAATTGGCCTAAGATTATGAAAATGGTGAGTTTTCTAAATTTTTAACATTCAAAACTTCATAAATAAGTCTTAGTTGATCTTGTAAAATAGAAACATTCATTCATTTATTTAAAATCTGGTGTGTCCAGAATATTTCTCAGAATATGATACCTTACTGCATTAAATTTAGACTTCATAATTTTTGAAATATATTTATAGGCTGGAACAAAATATTATTATTGATTTCATTTCAATCCTTTTGAAAGCAAAACTAAAAACTGAATTTTATGCTGTCTGAGAAATTTTTGTTGAATTATTGTTTGAGATTATACATAAATTATGAAAAATATTTTGTATTTCACATGACTTAAATACAGAGCGATTCTGTTTGCAATACTGATATTCACTAATAATAATAATAAATAAATAACAATAAAGATGATAAATGAAATAAAACGCTTGATTTTATTAAAAAATATATTTATATTAATTGCAATTTCATCATTTCCACTTTAAATTAAAGCTGAAGTTTTACCGAAAATGACAACAAATTAGCAAAATATATATAGTAAATTGAACGAAACGATATAAACAACAGTATAAGTTTGGTATGACTATCAAAATTTGAAGATTAAAAATGTTTTGTTTGAGAATCTATTAAGAGACCAGTTACTTAAAATATTTAATTGAAAATTGTAGCGAGCGATAATACTGGCGAACCGGCTGGTCGCCAAAGGCGGCTAGTCTTCAATAAATATTAAAAATCAGAGCATTCTGGAATTAACCATGCTATTTAATTTATCTCGTTAGATTCGCCACATTATTGCGTGGTAAATTTAATAAATTTTCTGGAATTTTTTAATAGAATGTACCATTATTGCTTAGTTTTTTTTAAAATTTCAATATTTATTTCGAAGAGCTTGTTTAAACCGAAATTCTTCAACCACCACTTTTTCAGATGCATTCAGTAATAAGAAAGTTCTCTTAATTTCACAAGACGATTTTTTTTAAATTTGTTAATTTAAACTTCATAGATTTATTTTTTATTTAGAAGTATTATCTTTGCCAAATACCTACTTACTTTTGCTACTATGTCTTATGTGGAATTACATGTAAATGATCTGTACCCCTTCGAAACGGCTGTTCTACTTCAATTTCTTGCAAAAATGTTTCCCATTCTTTGATTAAGCAACAGTAAAAATAATTTGAGTAAAAATCTTGAAAAATATCAATATTTTTTGAAAGCTGTACTATTTTTGGAGATTTTTATGCACAAATATTGCTATATTGTATAAATGAGTCTGGAAACAATTATATGTACACTTGGAACAGGAATAACTTAAACACATTTTTTTTTCTTTTAGCATTTTATTCTCATGTTATTTTTTTTTTTTCATCTCCTTTGCAATGATGTCAGTTTCATACAGAAAATTTAGTTGAATAGAAAGAAAAACTATTAATGATGATAAAAAAAGTTTTAAAGCCGAGGAAAAAATGATTAAATAAACTCAAATGTTCTTTTTTTCCTTAAGGATAAATTACTCAGTTCTAGGCCGCGGTGGCCTGGTGGTAAGGTCTCGGCTTCGGAGCCGGAGGATTTCAGGTTCGTGACCCGATTCCAACGAAGAACCGTTGTGTAAGGGGGTATGTTGCACGTTAAATCCGTCACGACCAAACGTCCTCCCGCTGGTGTGGTGTGGTGTGGAGAGGGGGGTGCCAGCTCAGGTGTCGTCCTCGTCATCTGACCGCGGTTCAAAATTACGAGGTCCGTCCCAAAATAGCCCTAGTGTTGCTTCAAACGGGACGTTAATAGAACCAAACCAAACTCAGTTCTAATTGTATTAAATATAATAAAATTTTTATTGATATTATTAAGATATAATAAAATATTATTAAAGTAATTATTGCTAATGGAGTAAACACAGAGAAAGAGATCCTTCTCTGTGGGAGTAAATTAGTTTATAATTTATTTTAATCTATTACGTTAATTACAAAATTATAAATTACTTGGAATTGCAAAGTATGTGAAAAATAAAAAGTAAACGATAGTGTTATTAAGAATTTAATATACTTCTTATTTTTAATTATTAAATTTTATTAATATTCTTATGAATTATATTAGCTAAATGGAGCTTTATATTAAATTGGAAGTACATAGTCATATTACGGATTTAAGAACTATTTACTAAAGCGGATGCATGAAAAATCACTCATTACCTTAACAGATCCGTGGTAGAAAGAGATTTGGTATCCGACTTCGGTGAACTATCGCCCACTTTGTTTACTATTTGGCGATAACCTGTTGCCGACTATCCAAAATTTAGGGAATTCCCCTCAAATGCTTTCGGCTCGTATGCGATGAATTCAAAATAATTCTTGCGATGAATCAAAACAATTCTAAAAAAAGTAAGTTTATGTTTTATATTAATAACAAAGGATAAAGTATATTATTTCTTTTGCTTTGATGCTTCTTATAAGAGTAATATTAATTTTATTATCGCATTATTTTGCAAATGTACAGTTTTAATTCTTAAAATTGTTGTTATTGTCATTTTTATTATTGTGAAGTATTTTGTCATTTTTATAATTTGTGAAGTATTTTATTTATTGTATTAACTGTAAACATGTTGACTTTTAATCATTTTAAATATATTTAATAAAATATCTGCGCTGTATTTCTAGAGTATTGCACCAGAGTTAATAGCAGGAAATTCTACACAGAAACAAGTTACGATTAAATTAGACGCACTATATTTTGTAACAATTAATATAGGTATAATTTGAATCTTTAAAAGAGTTTTATAATGAATGCCTGATTTTACATATATGGCGGCAAATGTTTTAACGTAAATATTCTGGAGATATTAAGAATTGTTATTTAAAAGAAAGTTTCAAATGCAGATTAATCCTTAAGTCTATTCCATCTGCCTTGAAGTAAATATTCAAATTTGGAGCATACGCAAGTGTCATAAAAGCATCAGTTGTTTAATTCTAGATTGTCGTTCATTTTAAAATGAAAGATGCTAAAACTATTTGTAATTTGTATATTTAATTATGAAATGATGGATCATCTTGTAATATATTGAAGTCTATAATATAATATATTATTGAGATACTATGAGCTATATACTAAAATTTCAAATTTATTTTAGGTAAATGAAAAGACATAAATAATAGAAATAATCAATAGGAAGATAATGTAAATAAATAAAAAGATATTGTAATTTGAATTTATTTTAAGCTTTAATGAATCTCTATTAGTAGCTATTTTAGGAATGGGATAATAGGCATTTATATGTCTCTATTAAAAGTATTTTCTGACAATATTGTTTTTTTTCTCCATTATACATATGAAAGAAATTTTATTATAAAATTGCTATTATTTAATGAATGTATATTATATTCTTTATTCTTTAGTGGTATTCATTTGTATTTCAAGTTAAGATAAATAGGTATATTTATTTGCAAAAATGCAGAATATATTCCTTATCGTTTCTTCTAAATTGCTTGTCCCAATGAAGAATTAAAATTATTATAAAGTTCTCTTGACTCATTGAGTCTGAATTAAATACATTTTTATGGTAGAGACATGATGTGAAATAAATATTTCATATGGAGATTTTAACTTCAATTTTACAAGTTTTCGGTAAATTTTTAAGTACTATGTATTTGGGCACAAATTAATTTTATTCTTTATTGATTTAATGCTGTATAATCCATACATTGCCATCAAGTTTATAAGGTAAAATTTTTGTCAGTATTTTTTTTTTCTATAAAGTTACTTTTTTACTCTATGCATATTTTTATTTGTGACCTGATTCTGGCAAACTTCTTGAGATACAGAAATTTCTTATGATTGAATTGACCAATATTGATAATAAAGTGAAAGCCATTTGTGACTTTGTTTAAGGTTTTGATTAAATTTTAGGGAAGCAATTTGTTCAGTTATCACATTGAACTGCATTTCCACTGAAAGCATATTTTTGCCAGCATACATTCATTAACTCCAAGGAGCATATTTTAAATAAGCAAGCTTTGGAGTGAGATGATGTGTTTTTTTTTTCTTACTAGTGTAAGATTTTATTTGATGGTTTACATTCATCATAATTGTTACATTACTGCACTTATGAGATGTTTCTATTATTAAAATTTATTTATATTTCAATAAAATTTCTTCAAGTTATGTATCTTTGGTATAAAAAATAAAGGAAGAATAGCAAAATAATTTTATTAAAACAGTTGAAGAATTCTAAAAATTAAATTTTTTATGATTTTTAGTCTAGAACTAACATTTACATTGAAGAGTAAGTCTTTATTAAAGAGTAAGTCAGTTATTGAAGTGAAGACTTTAGGTCTTCACTTCAATAACTGTTTCATTTGTTATATTTCTTATATTCTGTCATGCATTTTCTCATCTTAGTCCTTTTGATATCAAAATATTATTTGTTGAAATATTTGATTAGTTTCAAGGTATCCTGCTAATAATAAATCACGTTTCTTTGGCACTCTTCTTTAAGTCTTAACAACTAATGGAGCTTTTCATGATTTTGAAGTTTGTGAGATATACAGTACTTCTGGGCTAATTGAGTAATTCTATTACTTAATCAGATGGATATATTATCAATAATCTTTGATATATTTTCGCTGCATTTACATTTATCTTGGTCTTATAACTTTTAATTATAGAATGGAATAACTGTTGTAGCAATTTTGCCAATATGTTCATATTTCAAATGCAATGTCACATTTTACTTTACAGTAAATTCTCTGTTTTTTTTAAATTGTACTACTTTTGAAGTAACTATTTTAACAACTTATCTGATACTGATTTATCTTTTAACCACGAGTGAAATTGATAATCATAGGCATCTGAATTTCAATTCCATTGATATATCTGTGAATCAATATATTATCCATACAACTGAGTGTTTCTTGTTTGGTCTTTGAAGAATACATTTCTTTCACATAATCTAACAATTGGATTACTTATACAGGGTTAGCATAACCTAAATCTGCCAAATGAAAGAGAATGTTAGAGTACATGTGGATATAAAACACTAAAGCAATTCTAGCTCTTACTATTGGCAAGTTATGAAAGATAAAATGAATATACTACCTATCAAGAAAAATGCTAATTTAAAATGTTTCTTCCTAACCAAATCTTAAAATAAGCATGATTTGAAACAGCGCAGAAAATCCTATAAGATTATATGATTTTCCTGGGGATACCTGAAGCCAAATTACAAATGGAGAAACCTTGGAGAAATGAAAAATTAAATTGTCTCCAAAATCTTTAGTATTGAATATTTCAAATACCATTCTAGCTACAATCTATCAAATAAACCTTCAATAAATCATATCAATGTTCTAATTCAGGAGAAATTTAGTCTAAAAAATAAGTTTGTAAGTCTAGCAAGAACTTTTAAAATTAGAATTCCCCCTTCCCATTAGTAGTATATTTTTTTATACCCAAAATTTACAGACTAATAAGAGATAGAAAAGGATTGGTTTTGCATTTTATGATCTGCATTGGTTCTTTTATCACTTTTTGTCGATCAAAAAATTAGTTCAAATTCATTATGAATATTCCTTATTCCTCTCTCGAAATTAGATTATTCAAAGAACATAATATTGCTACATACCTTTGTTTAAAATTGAAACGACTGATATATAGTAGCTTATTTCCAGATTAAATTTGCAACTAGATTTTTCCAGATTATCAAAAAAAAAAAAAAGTGTTTTGCCCACTTTGTAGCATTTGCTTTCAGCAAGTTTAGATATCTGTTCAAAATTAGGGATAAATTAAAGTCTTGATAAAAGTGATGTCGTTTTTAAGGTTATGATTGAATTTATTAAACAACTAGTCATCTTTAGTTACCAGCTGCTTTGCCAAAACTCATGATCTGTACAATTTTCAATTAAATATTTATGTACTTTGGTTCCTGAATAGCTTCTTCAACAAAATGTTTTTAAGCTTCAAATTTTGATAGCCACATGACTCATAATATTATAGAAATTTATGATATTCAATATATTGTACTATATATCTCTCTAATTTACTACCAGCTGCTGTAAAATTTGAATTTGAAATGGATAAATGCAAAAACTTTGAATTTAATAAATGCAAAAACTTTTTTGCTGCAACCAAATATATATATTTTTTAAATACGACTACAAAAAATTGATTCCTACAGCATTGCAATCTTCTGTGTACCATAAAATATTTTTTAAAATAATTTATGTAATATTTTCAAGAATTAAAGATTCAAGAATTATTCAATAATTTTTTTTTAAATTCATGATGAAATTCAGTTTTAGCTTCAAATGTATTTAAAGACGGTAAATAATGTTTTATTTTATTTCAATCTATAAATGTACTTCTGGAAACAATTATGAAATCTAAATTTTATACAATTCTTCAATCCTATAAATTATATTCAGTAAAATTATCTTGAGAATCATTTCAATCTTCTGAGATCAAACTTGACTGAATTATAAGGCTTTGAATATCATTATTTTACAACAATCAACAATTACTTTATTTTAGGCAGTCTGTCTTGGGGAAAGTCCAAGAGCTGAATGACCTCTTATTTTGAAGACAGTCGATGGCGAAGTCTAACATCGCGCGTTTTCATAGAGTAGAGACATTCAAATTTTCATAACTCAATAAGTTTTAATTGCAAAAGAGTGGAATTCTTTTTCTTTAAAATATTATTGTCTCGAATTTATTTCATTAAATATGACTCGCAGAATAAAGTATAATGTAAAAAATTTAAAATTCGTAAATTATTAGAATATTTATGGATTCCAACTACATAAAATATAATTATTTATTTCATTTAGACTATTTTTAATTTGATGTTGTTACGAATATGTAATGTTGCTTCCCAACACAGTTAATTCCGTCTTACGATCAGATCTACTGGATGCTAAGCGGATGCCGGATCAATGACTTCTGAACTTGACGATAAAATGGATGATACTGGAATTTTAGCGATATGATCAATAGGAGGCGATTTATGCTTGATTCTTTGATAACCTGTATTGGGCTCTGAAAGCTGTAAAAGGCGGCTTTACAAGCCGAAATCAGTCTTATAGTGAGTCAAGTGAATTAATGAATCAGCGAAGCGCAAGCGTTGAGGGGAGCTCAAGCAATTAGTGGATTGAGAACTGATGCGTGCACCGAATTTTGGAGACAAGTATTAAAGCAGAATCGAATCGTGTATGGCGTAACCAGTAATATAGTAGTGAGTCGGCAGTTGGATATAGTTTAAACGAGGAGGCAGTGGAGAATAACAGGCGTGTGGAGAGACCTTAGTGAATTGCAATGTAGATTCCTTCCTCTTGCTGAGTTCTGTCTGGCTGCTTTGTGGGCTTTGGTTATTATTTATTACCGATTATTACTTGTGGGCTGCTGTTTGTTCTAAGTGTGCTGCTGTGTTGTTTGTGTACGTCTTGGCTGTATTTGTCGTTTGTCTTCGTGTTAATAAACGTCGTTATTTGTTATTGAAGCCTGTTGAATGTTGCACCTTACACCCATTACAAGTGTACACGTCGTCGATTTGTAATGGAATCATTTATTTTTCTAGCAATATATATGCCAATTAATAAAGTTTTACAAATTTACTGTTGGACCCTGATTAGAGTGGATATCCTGTATATATTGAACCATGTGTACCTTAAATAAAATTGAGTTAATAATATAGCTATTTTAAATTGTCACAGACAACTTCTTCACGTTTTCTTTTCTTTATCTATTTTTTTTAATTATCATATTTCATATTTACTTTTCTTCACACAAACACGTGTTGAACATTGCACTTTCCCAGGTTTAGTTTGCATTAAGTGTTCACTTAGTCATTCAATTTGAGTTTTTGTCAACGTGATAGCAACGCACTGATAAAAGCTGAATTTTCCCACGCACGTCATGACTTGCTCGTGCAGGTTAAATTTTATTTTTATTTAGTGCAAAATAAATACTGAAAATATTTTTTAAAAATTCATTAAAAATTGAAATTTTATTTATAGGTTAAAACATTCATGTCATTGAAAAGATTATTTTTTGTATTTTAAGATAGTGCATAAATCTGTTTTGTGCTTTGATAATTACAGAAGTTATCGCAGAAAAACATTAAATTTTCGCTTAATTTTTAATTAGTTAAAATTTCAAAACAATATTTCTTAGGTGCGGGTTATCCTATAATGTGTATAAGGTTTAAATTTAGCTCTAGGTCATATGATCTGGTGGGTAGAGCCCTCACACACTTGCGCGCACGCACGCAAACACAAATATAATCATCTAATAATCGGCCTTGGAGAAAGTCCGGGCATTGGTTGACATATTTTCTTTAAGACGGTGGGTGGAAAGGTCAAAATCATGAGTTTTTATAGACTAGTGATATTCAAATTTTCATAAATTAACCATTTTTAGTGGTTGATTTAGTTGCTTGAAATGTAATTCTTTTTTATTTAAAATATTAATGTCTCGAGAATATTTTGTTGAATATGATTCACAGAACAGGGTATCTATATAAAAATTTAAAATTCATAATCCATCAAGACATTTATTGACTCATGTTATATAAAATATAATTATTTACTTCATTTAGGCCATTTTGTTAATAGATGTATGTCTACTAATTAAAGTTTAAAAAATTAACTTTTAGACCCTGATTAGAGAGGATATTCTGTACATATTAAATCATGTTTGTCTTAAATAAAACTGAATTATTAATATAAATGTTTTAAAACGTCACAGAAATCGTTACCCTGCATTATTTTTTAAGAAAATATCTCTTTTCGTATTTATTCCATTTTATACAAATAAGATACTAAAATATTCGAATATTACACTTTCCTAGGTTTAGTTTGCAGTAAGCGTTAGCTTAATCTATCAATTTTAGTGTTTGTCAACGTGATGGCAACGCACTGATAAAAGCTAATTTTTTCCCATGCACACGTAACGGGCTCTTGCAGATTAAATTTTATTTTTATTTTGTGCGAAATAAATTGTTGAAAAGTATAGTTAGGCTATTTTTTAAAAATTCCATTCAAAATAGAAAATTTATAGTTTAAAATATTGGTATCATTACAAAGATAATTTTTTGGGCTTTAACTTGATGTAAAAATCATGTTTGTGCGATTATGTTTCCGGGAGTTATCGCAAAAAACGCCGAAATTTCGCTTTACATTTCCGATCTCCAAAGTACACATGTGCCAAATTTTGGCTGTAGGTCAGACGGTCTGGCCTATAGAATACACACGCTTTTATTATAAGTATAGATATTGTTACAAACCTGCAATTCGGCTTCCCAGCATAGTTTGTTCCATCAACAGAAAGACTGTTTTAAAGTCATCGGTAATGGACTGTGTCCGGGACAGTCCCAGAGCTTGGAGGCGACTTTGGCGCCAAAATGGATTATACCCGAAACATCGAGAATTTTCCCGATCCGTCCAGTAGGAACCGAGATACGCCAAGAACGTTCCTGATTGGTTGAGAGCCTTCTAGCCCCGCCTCCTGAGACCTATAAAAGGGGCTACAGCTGCCAGACGGAGTCGGAAAACTGTTAAAAAAACTCCCCCCTAACGTTATAATAATCCTCTCGCTTCTTATACAAAAGATCTTGGAAGTAGGTCACTTCCCCCAACACGATGGAAGACAGCAACGGTGGTCCCAATTTATAAGCCAGGAAAGGACCCCACAAATCCTTCTAGTTACAGACCGATTTCGCTGCTATCAACATTAAGCAAAATTGCTGAGAGCGTAATACTAAAGAGACTAAACGAACATCTAGTAGAAAACAACACACTGTGTCCGGAACAATTCGGGTTCAGGCCGAACCTTTCTACGACACATCAACTCGTCAGAGTATCCGAATTCATCGCAGAAGGATTTGCTAACAAACAGAAGTCAGGAGCTGTCTTCCTAGACATACAGAAAGCGTTCGATCGGGTGTGGATTAATGGACTCGTATTCAAGCTAATTGAGAATCAGATTCCAGGCTATCTGATTCGAATACTAGAGTCTTATCTCACCGGTCGATCCTTTAAAGTCCGGGTAAAGCATGAACTTTCTGATACTAAAAACATTAAAGCAGGGGTACCGCAGGGCTCAAAATTGGGCCCTGTACTCTTTTCAATATACATTAATGACATGCCCAAGCAATTCAATACAATGTTGTGCTTGTATGCCGATGACACAGCAATACTGGCCAAGAACAAAAACCCTAATTACGTGCGTATCGCACTTAACAGACACCTTCACAAGCTGGAGGATTGGTTTCAGAAATGGAAAATAGAAATCAATGCCTCCAAAACGGAGGCGGTAATGTTTCACAGGTCCCAAAAGCAACCGGACTTCCCAAAATTAATTGTCAAAAATAGCCCCATCCCGTGGTCTCGGGAAGCTAAATATCTAGGAGTAATTTTAGACAGGAAACTTACCTGGAAAAAACATTTTAACTATGTCAGGGACAAGTTCCGAGCTCAGTCGCGTAAATTTTTCCCCCTAATAGGCCGGAACTCAAAAATGCATAGGGACATGAAAATGCTTATTTTTACAGCCTATTTGCGTCCAGTACTCACGTATGCTGTCTGGGGCCATGCTGCAAAATTCAATCTAAAAATTATTCAACAACAGCATAATCAGATTATAAGAACGATATGCAAAGCCAGACGCTTCATGAGAACTGCTGACATATGTAACGCACTAAGATATAAAACGTTCACCGAAACCATCAAACAACTGTCAATTAAATTCTACAATAACATGGATAATAATAAAAACGAAGCAATAGCCCAAATGAACAAGTACACCCCTAATATTAAAGTCAAAAGACCCCGCAATGTACTACTGCTGCAATAATCCAGCACTAACTGACTCTCAGAGTTCCCATGTAGCGACCAACCCACCCCGCAAAGAAACCTCTCTGATTCGCTGACAGGAAACAGTAGCCTAGCCTCAAACTTAGACAACTCAACTGCCAAAACCGCCAAAATCTACACTCTCTTGGTTTCACACAGCTCCATAGACTGGCTCCGCCCACCACCGCAAGAACGCTTCACCATTGGACGTCAAGGCACGCACCCGCTCGTACACCCCTGTCTCTCGATCTGGACAAGACGACCCGATTCTTTCCTCACCATCTCTTCCCCGATATTGGAACCTGCTATGACGCTCCACTCTATCTGCCACTAAGCCCAAAGAACAGGGCAATTTATGACGCCAGGACTCAAAGTTACAAGGACCTTGGAGATAGCCTTGCTACGCAAGGCGGGCGCTCCAAAAAGTTTATTATCATCAGACGGAGTCGAGACGCTCATTCAGTCTCCAGCCATGGAAGGAGATGGACGCTCGGATGACTCTAGCAGTTGCCGGAGTATGAGCAGTATCAGGAGTTTTTATCCTAGCAGTCATGGGGTCGCGGTGACCTGGTGGTAAAGTCTCGGCTTGTGAGCCGTAGGCTTTCAGGTTCGAGACCCGATTCCACCGAAGAACCGTCGTGTAAGAGAGTCTGTTGCACGTTAAATCCGACATGCCAAACGTCCTCCCGCTGGTGTGGTGTGGCGTGGAGAGGGGGGTGCCAGCTCAGGTGTCGTCCTCGTCATCTGACCGCGGTTCAAAATTACGAGGTCCGTCCCAAAATAGCCCTAGTGTTGCTTTACAACGGGACGTTAATATAACTAAACTAAAAAAACTAAACCTAGTAGTCATGCTAATCCCAGAGAATTTCTTATGGAAATACAAGAGCACTGCGAGTTCCTAAGCTCGACGTACAGAAGTCTGACCGATGCTAGTGAATATATAGAATCTGGTTGTCCAACAATCGTTCGTACGACCCCTGAGCAAAGACAGGAATTGGTAGAGAAATACCAAAAACAAGTAAAGAGGTATGAGGACCAACTGAAAAGAGCTAAACTCTGCATCAAGAGAGATTGCAACATACCTGATGGGAACAAAAATCTCTGTGCACGCATCCAATATCTGCAGAATAGAATGATACAATTTAACTCTATAGCAACAACTTTTATTGACACCCTAAAGCAGATGAAGGAAAACAATATGGAACACACGACCCAGTACTTAGATGATTACGCTAAGTTTCAAGAAATAAAAGATGTTATAAATACCGCCGAAGAGGAGACCTCGGCCCATGCCCGATCATGAACTGTGATAAACATGCTCAGAAAATCGCTGAGCAGTCCTCCCAGACAGCGGCTTTGGAACAAAAGTCGGAAAGTGAAAGTGATAAAATGGATATAGAAGCAGAACAGCCCTTCCAACCAGTTGATAAAAGACATGCATCAAAAAGGAAAAACTCAATAGAAAACCCAGACCTAACCTTTAGTAATAAATTCCAAATACTAGAAGAGACCCCGCAAACAAGAAAGGAAATTCCCCCAATACATATGAAGCTAATTGAAGGATACAATCTAATATTGCAGCAATTAAATAGAGAATATCCAAATACTGAAAATATCTACTCGAATAGATTCATTAAGATCATCCCCGGCAATGATGAAGCAAGATTGGGAACCTTAGATTTCCGAACTAAAAAGAAAACACGTTATCTCCGAAGATCCCACTGAGAGACCGATTAAAATCATTATCAAGGGGTTACCTCTAAATCAAGATATGGCCGAACTAAAAGAAGAATTGGAAGCTTTAAATTTCAAAATTGGACGCATTTCACAGATTAAAAATTACAGAAACAAGACTCTCTACCCTATTTTCCTGGTGGAAGTAAAGAAAACGGGCAACTTCAACAACATATACAATATCAAGCAACTCTCCAACATCAGAGTAAAAATTGAAACATACATGAGACCCGCTAAAGCTACGATGTGCTTCAGATGTGCAGGATTCCACCACAATGCCAGAAATTGCAGGTGCAATCCGAGATGTATCAAGTGCAATGGAAATCACACCACTGCTGAATGCCAACAGAAAGAGAAAATCCCAGAGCCCACATGTATCAACTGCAATAGAACTGGACATCTGGCCTCTTGGAAAGGATGCCCTGCTTACCCAACTACAGGAAATAGAAGCATATGCAAATACCCTCAAATATAGGAAAAGCATCCCTACAAATGCTCAAGAAACAGCCCAAAATCCACCCGCTCCAAGACAGAGACCCCAATATCAACAACGGATACCTGATGTCACCCCAACTTCGGAAGATCACAGCCCCCAAACCAGCATCTCAGAAATGAAAGAGCTTATTGAAGCATTTAAAGAAATAAGAAATCTACTTAAAGAATTCCCCGGACTACTAACTGCTGCAGCCAAATTAAAAGAAGCAAAGTCTAAAGATGAAAGAAAATTGATCCTTCTCAACGCTCTACTAGACTAAGTCCCTACTCATCCGCCAACCAGCCTTATGCAAACTCCTGATTCGCCCATCTCAAACAATAATTAAACCGCCACCCGGCACCGAAAACTGCAGCGAAATAGCCAACTTCACCCTCACCCGCACTCCTCCAGCTAACCGTTCCTGATTGGTCGCCGCCGCACCTACACCTCTTGCCTCTTCGCTTTACTAGCTCTGGCCCCATTTCTCATCTGCCAAGATGAGAGGAAGGTCCTCGGACCGTTCCTCTCCATCAAGTCCATGTCATTCCAGAAGCGCCATGCCTCCTTCATTTCCCCCCCATTACAGGAGATAGCTTCTGATCGAAGCGGGCTCTCCTTCAACACCACTGTCTTCAGACGGAGTCGACGAAGTTCGAGTCGGAGAAGTCCAAGTCAGTAGTCGGAGTGGTCGAAGAAGAGTAAGCGGAATCTACGGAGCGGAGTAGTCGGAAGCGACGGGGTCAAGCCAGTGCTAAACTGAGCTGTGCGCTACTGTTTGCAGTAGATTCTGGTTGTATGCTACACGTCTCGGCTGAAGATAGTCGTCTCTGTGCTGTATATAGTTGTCGCTTTTGTGCTGTCCTGTGTGTCTTCGTGTAAATAAACGTCGTTGTTTCTTTTTCTACTGCCGCCTGCTGATTGAGCGTCCTTTACACCATATCACTTCCACTATCCAAACGAACTCCGGAAATTTCGTAACATTTGGTGTCAGAAGTGGGGTAGTGGTCAACAGTGCATGGTGAAAACGAGATATCAGACTACGATGGCTGATAGCGGCAATGGTGAGTTACTGGCTCTGTTGGCTGAGATGAAGAAATCTATTTAAGCCTTTACGGAAGAAATGAAAGCCGGACAAGAGGAACTTTTACAAGAAATGAAAGCCGGACAAGAGAGACTTTTGCAAGAAATGAAAATCGGATATGAAGACATGAGGAGTGAATTGAAGAAAGGCCTTTCATCGTGGAAAGAAATTTTAAAAGATAAAGTTAACAAAACCGAAGATATCCAAGTTATTACATAAGAAATTGAAGGAAGCAGCGAGAGCCAAGTGGAAGACAAGACTGAAGATCGAGTGGAGACTGGTGTCACCGAAAAGGAGCCTAGCCATTCGAAGGATGAACCAAAGTTTAATAAGGAGAGGAACGAACAGGGAGAATGTCAAATAATTGCGGAACTGAAACAGTCTTCTCCGAATGAGTCTCCTGAAGTGGAACCGAAAGTGCAGGCGCTTGCGGATGGAGAAGATGGACTTTCTTCGGACGGGTCTGTTGGTGCCGACCCGTACTCGATGCCTATGGATGCAAGAGTTGGTGCGACTCTGTTTGAATTGGATTCGTCCCAAAGATTAAAGGAACTACCTCTCTGCAAGCCTCTTCGTATCTCCTGGCATAGTGACACGGAAGAAGACTACGTGGCTGGAATCGCTGATCCCTGTAGTCACGGTCTCAATTTCCTTCGAGAATTCATCGTTGCTGTGGATCTGCATAGAAGTGTGATGCAAATAGGAGCCGAGGAATCTCCTGTGCATCCGGACATGTTACGTCGTCGCACAAGGATCCTTCCAGCAAAAACGGATGCGCTCTTCGGAAGATCCAATGTGGAGGGCGTCGGACAATTCTCGAGTGTCGAGAATAGACCGGGAAGAGGTGGACGTATTTCCGTGAAAGCTTTGGCGATGAAGGCGAATGCCTGGCTTTCGAGTGGACTTCAGAAGGCACCGTTGGATCATCCTGATATACGATTGGTTCGATGGAAGAAGTTTAAAGTGACCAATCGAAAAGCCTGGCAAGAATTCATTCTGGAGGTCTCTACTACGATCCAGCGTTTGGCTCCATGGGACATTCTGCATTTTAAGGAGCGGAATCAAGTCTGGATGTACAATCCGAAACGACGAAGAGGTCCGGGTCAAAAGCATTGAGAAGGTTTGGATGGATCTTCAGTCGCCGCCAAATTAGTAAACGATGTCATCTTCGAAAGACCGGAAGTCACCTAAAGCATCGTCATCACATCATTCGGAAGCATACGCCAACTGTGGATTTAAGTTGGACTGCCGGGACGTCAGTCTTTGAAGATGGGCAATGTTACAAACCTGAAATTCGGCTTCCATCAACAGAAAGACTGTTTTAAAGTCATCGGTAATGGACAGAGTCCGAGACAGTCCCAGAACTTGGCGACGAATTTGGCGACTTTGGCGCCAAAATGGATTATACCCGAAACATCGAGAATTTTCCCGATCCGTCCAGTAGGAACCGAGATACGCCAAGAACGTGCCTGATTGGTTGAGAGGCTTCTAGCCCCGCCTCCTGAGACCTATAAAAGGGGCTACAGCTGCCAGACGGAGTCGAGACATTTCGCATTCCGTCTCTAGCCATGGAAGGAGACGGACGCTCGGATGACTCCAGCATTTCCCGGAGTATGAGTATGAGCAGTATCAGGAGCACGAGCAGTAGCAGGAGTGTTTATCCACAAAGCCATTATTATCCCACTAAATTTATTCAGGAAATTGAAAAACACTGCAATAAATTAAGTAAGTGGAACAGAACCTTGAAAGATTGTAGGATTAGTTTAAAGAATGAGAAAGAAGGAATTTGGTATGATAAACGTATTAGGTCTGATAGCGAAATTCAGGAACGGATAGAGGAATTAAATAGACGAATTACCATGACTGAGGAAAAGTTAGAAAACGCAAAACCCTGTATTAAGAGAAATTGTAGATCACATGATGGGGACAAGAACCTTTGCGCATATATAAAGTATCAACATTCCAGAATGCAACAATTCAATTCCATTGCAGTAACCTTCGTAGATACCCTAGAGCAAATGAAAGAAAATAATCAAGAGCATACAACACAATTCCAAGATGACGAATCTAAACTTCTAGAAATACAAGATAACATCAGGAATATAGAAGAGGAACTAGCAGAATTAGACCCATGCCCTGTCACGGAATGTAACGAGCTCACCCCAGAAAAGGTACAACAGTCTCTCCAGGCAGCAAATAAAGAAAATATGACGAAAGGAGATAGTACACTAATGGATATCGACAGCCCATCTCAAGCACATAACAAGAGAAGTAATACCACCACTGGAAACTTCCAATCAGTCAATCCTAGAAAAGCTGCGAAAATTAGGAAAACTGAGGAAATCCCAGTTATCATAGACACATCAAATAGATTTGAAGCCCTGAGCCAAAACCAAGAAACAGTAAAGAATAAACCTGCACCAATCAACCTAAAACTTACAAGTAATTACAACATAACACTTCAAGAAATCCACAGGAAATTCCCCCAGACAGAAAATAAACTCATTAGAAATATGACCGCCATCCACCCAGATAACGAAGACGAAAGAATAAAAATCATCGAATTTTTAACAGAGAAAAAAGAAGAATTCGTACTATCTGAAAATTTTGAAGACAGGCCCATAAAAGTAATAATGAAAGGACTCCCCATAGACACAGACAAGGAAGAAATAACTAAAGAATTAGAAGAAAGAAATTACAGTATAATTAGAATATCGCAACTAAGAAATTACAGAATGAAAACCCTATATCCAATATTTCTTCTTGAGATCAAAAAGACGAAAAACGCACTCAACCTCTACAATGAAAAGACCCTCCTCCACCTAAGAATAAAAGTTGAAAGTTATCGAAGAAAAAACCACTGCTACAATATGCTACAACTGTGCAGGTTTTCATCATTCCGCCAGGAACTGTAGGTTGGCACCCAAGTGTATCAAATGCGGGGATTCACACCCAACGAGGAGCTGCAGTATTACTGAGAAAATTCAAGACCCGGTATGTGTGAACTGCAAAGAAACAGGTCATACAGCTGCATGGAAAGGCTGTATCAAATTTCCCAAACTAACTACAATAAATGGACGTCCCTCCTATGGAAAGATAACAAGGAAACATCAAAGAAATCAAGACCCACCACCCATCTCTCCACCTAGAAAACAGAATGCGGAGCCAACTTCGATGGTCTATGATGAGTTACCCTCCCTCCTAGAAACCTTGGAAACACTAAAAGAGCTAAGAGAAATACTCAAGGAATTTCCGAAATTAATAGAAGCAGCAAAGCTATCAAGAAAAACAGATAATAAAGAAGAGAAAAAGATGATAATCCTAAACGCACTCATCGGCTAAGTTCTACTCAAAACTTCGACAGCCCACTGCAATATCCCGGCATCCTGATTGAGCACCTACGAACAATAGTTTAGACTGCTACCCTCACCCCTTCCCCGAGAAATAGAAGACCGCTGGTTCGCTCAGACAACTCTCCCCCTCTCCTACGCCCATGCACACCGCTCTCCTCGACTAGTGCTTGTGTGCATTTCGCCAGTTATCCTCAAAGTTCAGGGCATTCTATGACGCCAGGGCTCAAAACGACCAGGATCTTGGAGATAGCCTTGCTACGCAAGGCGGGAGCTCCAAAAAGTCTACCATCATCGGCGCAGACGGAGTCGACGAAGTCCGAGTCGGAGAAGTCCAAGTCAGTAGTCAGAGTGGACGGAGTGGTCGAAGAAGAGTAAGCGGAATCGACGGAGCGGAGTAGTCGGAAGCGGCGGAGTCAAGCCAGTGCTAAACTGAGCTGTGCGCTACTGTCTGCAGTAGATTCTGGTTGTATGCTGTTGTATGCTACACGTCTCGGCTGAAGATAGTCGTCTCTGTGCTGTATATAGCTGTCGCTTTTGTACTGTCCTGTGTGTCTTCGTGTAAATAAACGTCGTTGTTTCTTTTTCTACTGCCGCCTGCTGATTGAGCGTCCTTCACACCATATCACTTCCACTATCCAAACGAACCCCGGAAGTTTCGTATCAATATAGATAAATAGATGGAAAATTGATATCAGTTTCTGCATAATTAAATATGACCGTTATTAGATACGCAGTCGAATCAGATTATTATGGAAAGCATGCAGCTTGAAGTAAACACATTTGTGGCCAGTCATAGGTGGCACTGAGGAACTTGTTTGTTGGAAAACATATAGAGGATGTTTCAGGTTACGTGTTCGCATGCCAATAATTGTAATGGGCAAGTCGCGTGATTTCGTGGACATTGAAAGTGGTATAATTAGCAGGTACAGAGCATGCGACGGCAGTATTTCTAAAACTGTAGCTTTAAGCTTTCGTGTTCATGCTGTGTCGTAATGAATGTATGCAATAACTGGAAAAATCACATGAGTGTGCAATCCAGCAAATTGTGAGACATCACAGACCATTAATGATAGCGATGGCGTTCACTTGCAACGCCAGGTTAAGAGTGATCGACGCTCTAGCATAGATATAACGACAGAGCAAATGAATCAACAATGCATCAGAAAAGTATCCATGACAACTATTAAATGCACTTTATTGCAGATTGGCCTTCGCAACAGAATCTGATTTCAGCATCCAAGTCTATATATTTAGTCCCATCCATACAGTCTATATATTTAGTATCTTTAATGGATCGTGAAATTCATGTTAAAATAGCTTTAAAAAATCATTTTTACTTTTCTTTAATTGATACAGGATGTTAAAATTAAACTCACGTTATTAAGAGATTAAAGTTCAGCTTCTACAGAAAAGATCGGAATGATACTTTATATATTTGTTATTAAAACCATGGGACCGAGGTTTTCGTTCGAGGAAAGTTTGAAATTTTGTCAACAGGTGGAATAAAATAAAAAGAATAAATAAAAAGATAAAAAGAAAGATAAAAGTTCAAAAATAAATGAATTACAGAATATTTTATTTATTTACACACCTTGTTGGCCAATAATATGCTGAAAGCATACCACCGTGTTATCAACGGCTGCACGTGGTGTTTCAGTAGGAATGAAGGAAACATTTCGAACGATTCTGATTTTCATGTCTGCTTCATTAGTTACACGTCTTTGATAAAAGCGATTTTTGAGAAAATCCCAGAGCCAGAAGTCGCAAAGACTCACATCTGGTGATCGTTCTAGTCAGGCAAATGGGAAAGTACACGGGATGACATGTTTATCTGGGAAGTGAGCTTGAATCAAGTTCTTGCCTTCTGAATAATTGGTAGTTGCTCGTATTCAGCTTTGCCGTATGAACTGTGATGGTTAAACAGCCCCATTGCTTCAACGTTGGGGCAATGTGATCTTCCAAGAGTTTGCTATATAAGTCACAGGTGACTGAACACCTAACGAACCCATTCACTGCGACTTTCTCAAAGAAGTGCGGACCAAAAATGAAATTAGCTTGAATCCAAACAATGCCGTGGCCTATGGGAAAAGTAGCGGCTGTTGTTGAGAATTGGTGGAACCCCATATGCGGCAATTCTGTATGTTCACAGCGCCGTCTAAGTGAAGAATGAGCCTCGTTTGCCTGCCCATAAAATATGCGATGGCCACTTCTCATCCAATTGCATTCTCGTCAGAAAACGCAAGGCAAAATGAAGACGCACAGAGTAAGTAATCTTTCGGTTTCACCTGTTGCACGGCGTGCATCTTATAAGGATACAACTTCAGAATTTTATGTTAAGTCGTGCGCGTGGTTGCCCACGGAATGTCTAGTGCTCGTTCTATTGAGGGGCCTTTTTATAGCAGCATTTGAAAAACTTGCAGGTGCTTCAACTGTTGCAGTTGCAATTTTTTTCCACAATTGCCGATTCCGTTGCATGTCGTCCTTTTCCTGGTACAACAATCCAGAGAATTGAGTTCTTCAAATTTAGGCATCTTGCTTTTAACTTCATTTACGAACCTTAACCCTTTCCTTAAGTTTTTCATTCGCTGGTAAACAGAGTGGTTCAGAAGCGTTTCTTGCATTCTTGTAGAAGCATTTTGCGGTCAATGCGAGCTCTATCGTGGTTAGCAACATGTTCACTGCGGGTGAATGATATTTTTTTGAATCAAACATATCTCTTTTCTGGTGAAATTACATGCGCTAATCATTAGCATTTGGTTTTAAGCATTACAGCGGCATCAATTGGCAAAATTTCAAATTATTATTATTATTTTCCAACAGAAGGCTTAGTCCCATGGTCTGAGTAACAAATATATGAAGTTTCATTCAGATTCGAACAGTAGAACGAAGCTACTAGTCTAATTACCGTGAAATTAATTTTAATTATCATGTATATCACTTGGTATATGAATTAATATTCCAATTTATTTTCTAATTTAAAGGTAAGGCAGAATTATTATTATTATTATTTTGTAGAAATGCTTTTAAAAGGAAAATGTATTCTTAAAAAGGAGAACTGAATTGAAAATTTCAAAAAGATTTTCAATAATATGTTTGTTTTATTGGATTGTATAACATTTACATTCTGGTCAATGTGTACAAGCTATGAAACGTTCAATCATTGGGGCTTTGTCAACTGGTTGTTACTCCCATACTATTTCTAGCATCAATATTATTTAAACTAAAAATTTTATTTGTGTTGGGAATCAACAACTTAAATCTAGCTGTGGTTCTCCTTATGTGCATTCTGTGAACGATGTCATAATTTATGCATTAGGCTTTCGATTGTTTATGATGTTGGATACGAGCCTTTGAAGTTGAATTTCCTGATCTAAATTGATTCCCTTAATTGAATTGCTATGCATTAGCACGAGTCAGTGTTTGTTTTTACTTTCTCGTGTATGTAGTATAGGGTATGTATAGTAATCATCAAAAAAAAATTCGGACTCGAGATTTTGAGGAATCTCCATGTTTTTGACCTCCTTGAGTTAGAAAAATACCTTTTTGGATAATGCCCGCCAGTCTGGGACAAAGCTAACTCAAAAACGCTTTGATGGTTAAATTTTGGCATACGGTCTTAACACCAAATATATAGATTTCTGTCAAATTTTGTATAAAATCGGTTCTGAGGAGTCTTCTCTGTCTAGCTGTTTGAATTTAAGTTAATACAATAATTACAAAACGTAGAGAGCTAGATAGATAAAATTCGGTGCACAGATTTAACATCTATAGTGTAAACACCTAGTAAATTTTGAGCCTGATACAATTACGGGTTGACTGTTTGTAGGTTTGCACTTACATAAACATGTAAAAGCAATATTTCAAAAACGCAAATGATTTAAATATATCAAATTTGCTATGGGATTTTGTGACTATAAGTGTAGTTTTTTTTTGGTCAAATCTTTGGAATTATGTTTGTCTATCTGTAAACATGATAATAATAACAACAATAACAAAACCCTATGTATCTGGAAGAATGGAATTTATTATCTGAAATTCCTCCCTTCCGTGTTTAAAATTTCAATTTCTGGAAGTACTTAAAATAGTTTTTCTTTATCAAATTTTGGACGAAATGCATCATTAAGAAATCAAACAATCAATTGAATTACCGTTTATGCGCTTGCGAACATGGTTAACTCAAATTCACCATGAACTAGAAGGATCAAATTTGGCATATGCTTCCAGCCTACTTGGAAGTCACGCTGGACGGGTCTTATTTTTATGGATATGCTTATATCATCAGGGTTCTAGATAAGTGTTAAATGGAGGATGAAATCCATCCAAAAATTGATTATCTATTGGTCAAACTATTTATATGTGTATGTATGCATGCATTAATTTAAACCAACGCAGCAAATGTAATAAATATAATTTTTTCTTTGATTTTTACATCAAAATTATAGGGCATCATAAAATTTTGGACCCATATGATCAAAAGATGTTCTTAACAACTCTACCAAATTGTCATCAAGATCATATTGTGTTAATTTTACGAAAAAGATCAGAGAATATTTCTTTGTTCCATCTATTTTGCAAAAAATGAATGTTAACTACTTGGGTATTTTTTTTATTTATTATTATTATAACATGTTAATTTAATTCATTTTGTTTATTGCAGGTCATGCCAAGCATGGACAAGGGAATCATCAAGTAAATAAAAAAAAAGTCTTTATTAAATTTATCTCTTTTTAATTCTTCAAGTTCAGTCAGTTTTTAGTCCAGTTTCATTTAATTAATCTTGTATGTTTACGAATTTGCATGTTGATTCCTTGTTTAAAGAAATACGAAATTTTTTCATAAATTCTATCTAAATCTGGAGATCAATTTTTAAAAATAATTATCAGCCTTTATATCTATAAACTTCATTTACTAGAAAGTCAGTAAGCTTGTGTAAAGCTTGTAGGTAAATTAATTTCTTACTCTATCATATTGACTTTTTTCCGTTTAATTCTCACCACCGATAACTATATGGTGTAAATTAATGCGGTATTTTTTTTATCCTTTTGAATATGATTAAAATTTCATTGTCTAAAGAAAGATGACATATAAGACATCCCCCCCTTTTTTTTCTTTTGAACAATCTTAAACAAAAATATTCTATTAATGCAAGTCAAGATTATCAGGTTTTAAAGTCAATAAATTGCCCACTTTCTGTATTTATTATTGGATTTATGGGTATTCATAATCGTGCTAATTGTTCGAGGTCGACTATTCATTTTTACTTGCTCGTATACGCAGCATAGAGAAAGTATTGTAATCTTCAAAAAATTCGAACTCGAGATTGTGACGAATCTTCACGTTTTATACCTCCCCGAGTTTAAAAACACATGTTTGGAAAATGTCCGTCAGTCTATCACAAAGATAACTCAAAAACGTTCTGAGCTAGATGGAATTGAGATGCGGTCTTTATAAAAGAATTGTAGATTTCTATCAAATGTTGAGCAAAGTCTGTATGTCCACCTTTTCAAATACAATTTAACACGATATCTACGAAATGAAGAGATTGATGGATGAAATTCGGTACACGTATTTAAAATCCATATTGTAAAGACGTAACAAATTTTGTGCCAAATCCAATGAGAAATTGACCGTCTGTCGGTATATACTTTCAGATACATTGAAACGCCATAATTAAAAAAAACGCAGTAAGTTAAATATTGATATGGGATTTTGTGACTACAATTGCAGTTTTGTGTCAAATTTTTGTTTCAGTCGGTTGGGAGAAACACATTTAGAACAGAAATTCGATCCTCTGATGCTAATAACTGCATGCTATGAATTAATCGCAAGACCTCGCCAAGGATGACACGATAAATTCAGTAAAAATGCTAAATTCATACCAAAGGTTAATGCTTTGTAACTATTGTACGCCACTTCCATGCAGGGCGTTCTCTGGAATGAAACCTTTATTAAAAAGTGTGCGAGAAAATTTGGGAAAACCACTCCCACTGGTTACATTTTAATAATTAGGCCTACCAATGCGTTGAAAGATCTTTTCGAAGAAGAAAAACACATGCAGAGTTAGTTCACAGCAGATTTCAGACTTCTACTTTTTCCTTTAATTTAAATTAAATTCGATATAATTTTGAAATTAAAGATTAATTCTAGGAAAGATATGAATATTTTAAATTTAAGTTAGCTATATAATTTATCTGCAGAGATCAGTATCTATTGAGAGTAATAAGGCTATTAGCTGACACATGACAATAATTGATGTATTTCAATAATTCTTACACAAAATACGCAAAAAATTTGGTCTTGTTTTCTGTAATGACACTTTATTTCTGCAACGAATTTGGGGTAATGCCTATGTTAGTCCTCAGGTTGATGGTAAATTGTCTATTTCTTTATCCCGACATGCCTAACGCACTAAAAATATATTATTCGTATGATAATTAAAACCAGTTATTATGAAATTTCGAGAGTATATAGAATATATGTACTATAATTTTATGACATCAATATGCAAACTCCGAAATTTAAAAATGATAATAACATACATCCAATTCCAAAATATTTTCATGAAATTATAATTCGAAACATTTCTCGTCATGTTATCTACCAAAGAATAGTCAAAACGATGTGCAGTCTCAAAAAAGTATCCGACATTAATATTTATTTTGAAATTAACTAACGCACAGTGAAACTGTAAATATTTGTCGTTTTAAAAATATTTCTCTATAGGATACAAAATATTTCTGCATGTAGTGGGTTCTTTCCATAATTAAGGTTTGTTTTTTTCAAATCGGTTTCTCAAATAGAAATTTGGCAATTTTGAATACATATCTGAATTTTAAAGATTAAAATAACTCACATACATGTAGCACTTTGTAAATTTGAGTAAACGGTTGATGAGTTAAAAGCAACTGAACATTTGAGTTCAATTGATTAATGATCGTTAAATGAGATTTTCCGTTTTTTCATTATAATTTGAGATCTAAACTTTTTTAATAATAATTCTTAATCAACATTAAAATGCTCTGTAAGCAAGATTATTTTAAAAATATGCAAATATATAATAAATTTTTAATATGTTTTTTAAATTCCGAAATCAAAATTTTTATTCATAAAGATTTTGATGTCAATCGAAGGGACAAGACCTAAAACATTTCCATTCCAAATTTGATACAAATTTGTCAAATATTTTAAGGTATATCGCAATAATTAAAAGCCTTAGCTGCACAATTTCGCAAAAGGATTCTTTGTTAGGAATAAAAAAAATCATTAAAATGAGACAGAAAACAATGCATATCTTTCAATATTTTTTTTTCTTTTCAAAATAAATGCTAGTATAAGGTGGCAAGTCGACACATGTAACAGATTTTATTCTGATTACATTTCGAGTGAAGCTTCGTTTGCTACAAATGGCAACAATTACAGCTGAAGATTAATGCTAGCTCAAATGTTCATTTAAATGTTTTTTGTAACTTGGTCTCTTAATTGCTTCTTCAGAAAATTATTTTTCAGCTCCAAATTTTGATAGTCATACTATTATTAAACCTATTATCTGGGGGCACGGCAGTGCCCCCGCCAAGTCGAGCAAAAACGGCACGGCCGTACCATCCTTTTCTCGAAGCAGTTCAGGCCATTTTAGACCCCCTATAACTTCGTTGTGGATAAAACTAGAAGCCTGAATTTTCATTAACCAAGCAGGCATTATATAAACACGGTATATTTCAAATTTCATTAAATTTGAACCAGTAGTTTAAGAATTATAACTAGTCAAAGTTTGTGAATTTTGTCACTGACTGACTGACTGACTGATCGATCATCAAAACTCTAAAGCACTTCTAACAGACATAGAAGCTTCAAATTTAGAATACAATTAGTGTTTAGTGTACAAATCAAGGAAAAACTAAAATATGCGTGAAATAATGGACGGATCGATAAATTTCTCGAAGTTTCGAGCATTATCCATTTTGTCGGAAAATTCGTCGCCAAGTCGCCAATTTTGTCACCAAGCTCTGGGATCACTGGCTCGGCATCCGACAGCATCCAATACAGATTACTGTAAAACGGTCTTTCTTATGATGACACTATTTGCGCTGGGAAGCAAAATTACAGGTTTGTAACAATATCAAATTTCAAATAATCCAATTTGATGCTGTGGAAGCTGCAAACGCAATGGGTGACTTTCAGAGAATCAATCTGGTAGAAGAAGAGCAAATTTATCTTCAAAGTATGATCGCAAAACTTAATGCCGATTAAAAAAGACTCTTAAAATGGACACAACTGATAATAACGCTGACGTTTTGCGCTGTTTTGTGAGTGGAACTGGTGGCACTGGATAGAGCTTTTTAATAAAAACATTGAAAATTTGGGTTAAGACGTATTTAAACAAAAAAGTGGCAGTTAGTGCTCCTACAGGAATAACTGCATTTAATGTGAATGGATTGACTATACATAGACTATTGCAGCTACCTGTGGAACACAAGCAAACACCGAAGTACAAGTCACTTTCTGATGAAATGCTCCATGTTCTGAGATCAGATTTGTAGTTTATCATAGACGAAGTGTCGATGATATCCAATGTTACTTTAACATATATTCATTTACGTGTATCTGAAATATTCGACACAAGTGACGGTCAGAATGGGTGGTTTGGAAAAAAAAACTTCTTGTAGTTTACGGAGATCACTTACAGCTTCCGACGGTAAGAGGAAAGTCATCTTTTGAAAAACTATCAACTGCTGAAACTAACAAGTCGTTAGGTTCCCTCAGTATACCGAATCTGTGGATTGAACTGTTCATATGCGATGAACTTACATGCGACAGCTCAATGATTCTGACTTTGTTGATATGCTAAATAGAATAAGATTAGGTGTGACTACACAAAAAGACCGTGACTTAGTCTCGACTAAATTAATAACTCTCAAATCCAATTCAAATGTAAACAGATTAATTGAAATAATTGAACACCTCTCGAAACTTCCTGATGATACCATTTCCTTATTACCTACAAAACACATATGTCAGCAATTAAATACTGCAATGCTTAAATCTCTTCCACATCCCAAAATAAAACTTACAGCTGTAGATAGCATAGATTGCCCCAGATACCTAACAAAAAGAGCTCGTGAATGCATAAAAAATATGAAGACGATGCTTCTGTGACTGCAGGCCTGGAAGAGGACATAATTACAAAAATAGGAGCAAAAGTCATGTTAAGGCGAAATATTGACGTGAGTCTTGGTTTAGTTAATGGTTAGTTAAGGTTGATCC
>JAPMOR010096484.1:1351787-1385065 GCA_026543865.1 Argiope aurantia | reverse complement strand
GATATGGTCACTATAAGATGTTGTTAGGTTAGCTAATTACGTAATAACTTAAGACAGAAGGACTCTTAATTATGAACTGAATAAATTGACCGACTTGGTATTACATGGATCTCACAACTTTTTACGATACAAGAACTGAGTTGCGAGACTTGGTTTTTTTACAAGTTATGTTTTTGATGGCATATACTCTTTTATATCATACTATTGTTAAACCCTTACGCCGTTCTGTTTATTGTCCTATATATCTTTCTAATTTTCTGTCAGCTCCCTTAAAATTTGAACTTTAATTTAAAGTGGAAGTAACTAAAGTTAATACAAGAACATTATTTTTGTTGAAACTATGTTTTTTTTTTTTTTTTTGAAAAATATGAGTACAGATAATAGTTCGGCATTGAAGTCTTATGTGCGCTACAGAATAATTTTCATAATATATAAATACAAATTTGAATATTATATATTTCAAAGAATTAATACAATATTTCAAAGAATTATTCAATAAAAACATTTTCCGATTCATCATAAAATACAATTTTCAATTCTTTTTTCAAAAGGATTTAAATGACATAAGTAATATTTTGTTTTGTTTGCGTCGATAAATGTACTTAAAGAAAGGCACAATTTTTTGTTGTCAAAGTCAAAAGGAATTGAAGTGTTTTTTTTTTAACTCGACAGTAAAAAGCGTAAACTTATAAAAATTATATTGAAAAAAAAATGCACTGTTATAAATTGTGGCATACAGACATTGCTTTGGCATTGACACACTTTATTAAAGGGGTTTTAACACGATTTTTTTTATTTAAACAAAAAGCAAATATTTTTATTATATAAATTGGAACTTCCTGAAGTCGTTCTGATCAGTCAGTATGTTAAGAAATGCTGTTTATAAATTTTAATATCTAGTAATAAATAATGATATCACGATATAGCGAAATGCGTTGGACGATATATCGCGATGATAAAGTTAAGTCATCGCCCAACCCTATGGTCACTGTTTGCGGGTTGAGTAGCAAATAAGATTAATGTACGGCCGGCAAAAGAGCATTATTTTAGAGCGATTGTTCGCAATTATGACAATGCAATATTACTCGCAATCGTGACAATTTTTTTATTGCAGCTCTAAGTGCCTTTTGTTACCATTTCTTATGGTCATTCACAATAGCGGACTTTGACAGAATTTTCGTCGATTTGCACAATTGTGATGTGCTTGGCGAGAAACTATACAATGACACTAAGTCTTACTGTAAAATTTTGTCTTATATTGATTGTTTTCATTTGCTTTTTCCATTAGGATTATTATGCACCATCCAGGGTTCCTGCTCAATCAACACAGAGCAATACTAACACCCCTATAGGTGCTGTTGTTAGCCAGCCTAATCAACTACCATCTTCTCAGTATAGGACAATACCAACGATGGCATACCCAATGCACCATGATTTTAAGGCGTTCCCTCCAACATTGGGCAATCATCAATTTCTACAAATGGTAATTTCCTTTTATTCTCTTAATTTAATTTTTTTCCCGTTTCTTGTGGCCACTCCAAGTCATCAATCAAGATGGCTAACCAAATAAACAATATTATGAAACCCGATAAGTTTTGTTATCCGTTCTATAACTATATAAACAGTATGAAAAGAAACAGTGGAGGAAGCAGTATTACATTTTACTCCGCAACTTTTGGATTACATCTAGTTGAGTTGAATAATAAAAAAAAAAATGTTATTTTAATATTAGTGACAATAAAACAGTTGTTAGCTATTTTGATTTTCGCGACTTGGCATTGTTGCATCCTAGGTAGCTAACTAGATTTCAGTCAATTTCTTTAATTTTCTGTATTAAGATTTTTAAAAATTTATTTTTAAATATATTTTTAGGACCATTTTGTTGTAGCATTATACTACCCTTTTTTAGGAATATAATGATTGTTATGCAAAAATTGTTGATATTTTGTAAGAATTGTGTAGCATTGGTCAAGGTCGGCCTGGGGAGGTTGCGAATGGTTCGTGTACCTCGTACTTTTACGGTCCTTACTCCACTGACTAATCTCGCAAAAAAAAAAAAAAAAAAAAAAAAAAAACTAGAGAAAAATTAAAATGAAATATACGATCGCAAATTTCAAGTTAAAATGTCAGTACATTATTATTTTTAAGTCAGTCATTATTTGTCTTAATTTAAGTCATTAACCAGTTTAAACGGGTTTGAAACAATCGCGAGACTTCTCTATCGGTCTCTATCCCTATACATATATATATACAGTGGCTGAAACAATTGAGGGTACATTTGATAAATCCGATTTTCATCATAAATAACACATTACCGAGAAGTGCAAACATATTTTTATTTTTACACATAAATGGTTTAATTTAAAGTAAAAATAAAGAAAATCAACGAAAAATACCTAAATTGAAATGTTACTGAAGCATTTTAAATAAACATACGCAGATTTTCGTCTCAAAAAATTGAGAATACACCAATAAAAGTTTGTAATATCGCATAGAAAGAAAGTGCCAATATTTAGTTGCATTTCTTTTGACTTTTATTATGGCCTTTAAACGTCGTGGTACCGATTCGACAAATGTTTGGTGGTATCTGAAGATATTTTACCCCATTCTTCTTGCAGCACTTGCTTTAAATGGGTTTTGGTTTTTGTTTCTAATATTATGTTTTTGAACCACTATTTCGAGTGTGGCTCACAGCTATTCAATGACAATGTCGGGATACTGTGTTGGTGTATGTAACTGCTATTAACAATAAAAAAAGGTACAACATTTTGGATGTTATGTGCAATGTGTTTGGAGTCGTTGTCCTGCTGGAAAATGGAATTGTCATCTAAACCCAGATTTTAATCACTTTCCCTTAGATTGCTATGACCATATGGTACATGCAACTTGCTGCAGAAATTTCTCAAATCATAGGCAGAAGCGAAAGTACTAAAACTAAGCGCAATGTAATTAGAGAAGCTGGATATAAAATTCGAATTTTTAGAGAGAAACTTTTCATCAGCTTACAAATTCTGAAAAAGCGATTGGAGTTAGCAAAAATTCATCAATTGAAGCCCAGCAACTTTTAGAAGAAAGTTATAATTAGCGATGAAAGAAAACTCGTCATTTTTGGCAGTGACAGCTGTCGCACCAAATGGAGAAAACCTAATATTGCTTTGGATCCAAAAAATTTACGTCCTACAAATAAACATGGGTAGAAATTAACATCATCCGGGGTAGGAAATTTAGTTTTCATAGATGGCATTATAAACCATATGGTTTACTTGCATATACTTTGCAACAATGCAAAGGAAAGTGTTAAAAATTTGAGTTAAGTTGGAATATTTCATTTTCCAGCATTACAACGACCCGAAACATGTCAATATATGGTGTCTTTTTCATTGTAAACAGCAGTTACACACATTTCCACAGTCCGCCGACATAAATTTCATTGAATATCTGTGGGCTACACTCGAAATAGTGGTCCAAAAACACAAAATTAGGAACAAAATCCATTTAAAATAAGTGTTGCAAGAAAAATGGGGTAAAACATCTTCAGATACCACCAAAAATTGGTGGAATCGGTTCCACACGGCTTACAGACCATTATAAAAGCCAAAAGACTTGCAATTAAATACTGACAGTTTCTTTCTATGACAGATATTACAAAAAATTTATTGATGTACTCTCAATGTTTTGAGACAAAAATCTGCAGATGTTTATTTAAAATGCTTCTGAAACTTTTCAATTTAGAAATTTTTTTGTTAATTTTTTTTAACTTTAAATTAAACTATTTGCTATATGTAAAAATAAAAACATGCTTGCACTTCTCGATAATGTTTTATTTATATTGAAAGTCGGATGTATAAAGGAAAAGTACACTTTACTTTTCCTTTATACTTTATATATATATATATATGTAATGATATTTTAATTCTAATTTCAATTTAATTAATTTCCAAGATTTTATCTTAATTTGGTCCATAATAACTTTATTCTAAAATATTCTCTTATTTCTTGATCCTATTCAACTTTCTCTACTTAATTAATTCAAGAGAAGCTTTATAAAATTGCTGAATCGACTAAACGCCGATACTTTCACACGCTCGGCGTGAAGGGGTAAAAAACTGTCCAGTAAGCACATTCTTTTTAAAAGATCCCTGTGTTTCTCTTACATGTGATTGACATGCGTCAGAAATCCCTATCAAAATCTTATTAATATATTAGCACTATGAAGAAATATTTTCCCTATCAAAATCATAGGTTATATAAGACGAGGGATAATGTATTTCTCTCTTCTTCCCCACTTCTGTTTTTGCAGCGCGCTGTGGCGGACGCACAATGTCCGCTCCTTTGCTTGTAAATAATAATGCTTTCCCGATGGATTAAAAAGAACTTAAAAATGTAAAAAGTCTCTTCACTGTCTTCAAACTGAATTCTGCTTCACATAAAATAATGTTACATATTAAAAAGTCGACAAGGATAGTTTCCTGTGAAAAATTGTCAAATTAATTAAAATTAAATCGACGGGTGAGACTCCAACGTTGCATTGCGCTCGCTGTGCTCCAAAGATGACTGCTTCGGTCCAGGTTCGCCAGCTGCGATGTTTCCGTGGCGAAGTTCTTTCATCACCGTCTCCTTCGGCTGCCTCCGGCCACATCGTTTCATGCAAACCGTAGTCCAGGGTCCGGTCCAGTTCCCGTTGAATCCTCTGCATTCCTTCATATTACCGCATCGTCGATGTTACCGTGCCTAACCTGTGGCTTCATCCGACACTGCTGCTTAATACCCTTCTGCTTGTGCTCCATATCGTCATGTGCGTGCTCCTTATATCCTTAAGGAGTTGGGGCTCCTTGTCATTATAAAAATTTTCTGGCTCCTTACCTGTGCTGAATAATTCCAATATCAACATCATTTCCTTATTATATCATCATGACAATAATAATCGCCTGCTTTACTCTCCAGTGGTCTCCAGTGCTAAAATGAATCAATCAGATTTCGAAAATATCACTTGTGTGTTATATTATCATTTCAGTATAAAAATAGTTTTCCGTTGTCTGCCGTAATCTCCAGTTCCAGTGCTCAAAATTGCATTTTATGATTAACTAAAAAAGTAATTATTTTTCCAAAAGTGATCATTGTTTTAAAAAAAAATCATCCATCAGCTGACTCAACGAGTGGAATTCAAAATTTATATTCTGTACTTTTGATTTGATTTTAAATTGCATTTTTCTATTATAATATAATTACAAATAATCTTTTTATATTATTCAAAATATCATGAGTTTTAGTTTAAAATATTGAGTTTTTAAATTTTTTTATATCTGTTATTTAAAATTTATTCATAATTTTATAATTTGTTGAATTTGAAATTTATGTGCATGCTATTAATAACCAAGAAAAAAGGATTTCCCCAATTTTATTAAATTTATCTAACTCAAAGGTTTTTAAAAATTATACATACAGACCTTGTGAACGAAAAAAGTAACATACTAAGATTCTTATATACTTAATAATTAATGGCACATGATAATTAGACAAATGTAGTGAATACCTCAGGGGAAATTTTTGCACCTCTGACAATTATTGAGCTGCCCTCTATTATCATTATGAAAATTATTATTACTATTATCATTATAATTATGAAAATTGTCATTTATACTTTATTCATTTCCTACGCGATTCCAAGCTTCAAAACCCAATAACCAAAACAACATCATGTCTTTACATGATAAAAAAACACCAAGTGTGGCAAACAATGGATGTTTTTTTCTGCTCTTTTTTCCTAAATCTGCATATACGTACATCTGAATAATGTAGCGATTACTGAACATTTAACTTTTACCAATTCAAAGCTAGCTGGGAATTTTGAATTTTACTTTACCTCTCATATGTTATTGATTAATTGTGAAATGTTAAGAAAATCCCAAATTTATCTTGCACAACCATTTACTATCTAATCTCATTGCCATGCCATTACCCTATTCACCTGTTATATTCAGAGGTTAAGAACCTTGAGTTCAAGCACTCCGTGACACTCCCCTCAAATCGGTAAATTTACTCTAAGATTGAAAATATTAAAACGGTTCAACTAAAGAATACTGTACAATCGACAAACTGTAATTTTTAAAGACGATAAATTGTTAAATATGATAACCTTCTTTATTTCATATTTGGCAGCTTTTACTGTTAACATGATTTGGCTGAGATTTGTCAAAAATTTGTTCTGTAGTTTTAATATAAAGAGTTATTTGAGATCTAGAATAATCAAGTTGAATGATTTAACCTCCGTAAACATTTATCAAATCTATATTAGATAAAAAAAAATTAATTTATCATGATATAATTAATGAATTTGCTATAAAGAAGGTAAATATATGGAACAAAAATTATATATTCAGAAAATTCGCAAATCAAATTTTATTTTATAATCATGAAGTTTTCATTTTTGTTTTTGATTTATCCATTATTTTTAGTGCATTGCAATCAACGATTAATGGAATAGCATATCTGACCTCTCAGTTTATTTATATTGCATCTTTCAGTATATATTACTATTGAATTAAAATGCATCCATGTGTCAATTAATCCATATTGATATGAGTAAAGTTCCCTTACACTTCCAACGTGTATTTCTCCTAGCTATTCCAACAACGGCTGACGCCTATTCTATGTCTAGGCCTGAGGGATCATTTTATATCCAGTTCAATCTTAATAATCGTCCTATGCAATCATGGTGATTATGTAGAAATAAATACAGGAACCCATCATATTCTAGATTAATATATTATTTACATATTTACAGTAATGGATTAAAATATAAAACATAAAAGTTAATCAAGTCTCTTTTGTTCATGGCGAACAACACCACCTTCGCTCGTCGTCCCTCGTCCTTATTTGTCTGATCCACTTCCTGTTCCTTCTGTCTCCGGGTTTCACCCCCTCGGATACCACATGACCTTTCCCCTCTTGACTGGTTTGCAACCTTTGTCGTTGGGAGCGGAGGAGCGGGTCTCACAATATGCAATTTAACTTTCTCACTTTCTTATGTTTTATTTATATATGCATTTATGATTTATTTAAATAGTTCTTTTTTTTTAAGTTTCAATCTTGCATATTAGTTTTATAACATGGAAGTAATTTTAATTAGATATGCATATGGATCCAAAAAACAAAACTTAGTAATAAAAAAACTATTTATTAGGAGCACACAGAAAATACAAATGGAATCAAGAACTGTATATACTGATCACTTTTCTACATAATTACCTAATCTCTTCAGACATTTATTGAAACCCAGAAATCAATTTGTTTAACCCATCTTGATAGAAATCACATCCTTTCCATTGCACCATTTCTTTCCAGTTACTTTCACAGCATAGTCTGAAGAGAATCTTTTTTCAAATAAACTTTCTTTCAGACTCAGAAACTGGAAATAGTCACCGAGTGTTAAATCCGGGTTGAATGATGATAATGGTGAGTGATTTCAAATTTCTTGCTTGAAATTTTGCAGCAATGCTTGAGTCATGCAGGAGAATCATGTCCTTATTCAACATGCCAGGAAATTTGCATTAGACGGCTTCACCATATCGTGTTATGTTTATATCTGTCATGAAGAATATGGATAGCCACTTGTTTATCTATTCCATATCCTCATTTCCAGACTGAAAAGAGCAACACCATTATATTTTTTTATTAATTAATTCTTTATTATAAACTTCCATGATTTAACTGTGAATTTCAGATGTGGACACATTCTTTGTCCATAACAAACACATTACTGCTTGCACTTTCACATAAGACCACCTGTCTTTTCAATGATTCTAACACATCTTCAAACTGAACTTCAAACTTTTAACACATCTTTCCTTTTTTTTTTTAAATATATCTCATATATCTGATTAGTAATAAGCAATTGCTTCTCGGGCATCTATACAACTAAATAAGGATGAGGAACTATATGTTAATTTTCTAGAAGTATCTTCTACCAAGTATTCCAATTGATGGTTGAAAATAATTAGCTCAGTGAATGGCTTTGATGGTATATAATATACATGTATATTTTTCTCCAGAATATTACAAAGGCGTTTAAAGGAATTAAAATTTGACCTTGATGGTCATTTCCAGATTAAGAATCCTGTGGAATCCTTCTCAAAGACTGGTGATAGTGTAATAGAACCATAAGAGGTTCAACTGTTTAGCTTGTATTCTTTACATCCATCTAGATGACTGAAATGCATTAGTTGCAGTAATGTTGAAATGCATTAGTTGCAGTAATGTTTTGTTGCTTCAATAATGTGCAAGTAACAAAGAATTAATCATTAACAAAAGGGGGAACTCACTTTCGGCCATCATTGAGATGTCTTAATATTATATATTTCCAACATGGTATATCAATTTGTATCATTTGTTAAATTTTATTAATTCATTTTCCTCTTTCAGTTTCTTAAGGGAGCATATAATCCTGCACAGTTTCCTGTTACAGTAAATCAGATAGACTTAAAGCATTGCAGCACTCAAACATTGAATAATTTGAATGGTAATAATATTTTTTATATATAATTTCTTATTTTAAGCAATTCCTAAAGAAATATTTATAATTGTTCCCAGTAAGACTATTTCTTAAGTGAGATACATAAAAAAAAGGAATTTAACGAATTTAATAATCGGTAATATAGCATACCAATTACAGCAGTTAGATAGATGATTATAGATAGATACATTCATAAAATGAATGCTTTCTGCAGAATTTGATATACATTTAATTGACTGCCAGTTTAAAAATTGATGAATTGCACTTGTTAAAGCACGATATTGAAATTTTAAACCATATAACCATGTTTTTTTGTAATATTTTAGATATTTGATATTGTTTTATCATCAAAACATGTGGAAGGTGCTTAATATCTTTATGTGTAAACTATCTCATTGAACATGAAATTTCACATTCATTCATCATCCATAATTTAATCATTGATAGTTGCACTCGAATGCCTGGCAAAGATATATCTGTGATTAGTTTTGGTTTAAATATAACAACATTTGTTTCACTTCTGTATTGATATTGCATAACAATTGCCCTGTAGCAACCCTGTACTGTGATTTACTTTCATGTTATACAGCTGATTAGTTTTAAGATTAAAAGCACATATGAGACTTTAAGTTCAGATATTCATAGAAATTTTTCATGTACGTGACAATTTAAAAAAAATATATATAAATCGAAAAATTATCTTGCATTATAACTTTGATTGATTGTCTTTGCATATAGATTAAATTGAATATGGTATTTCAAAAGTGATTAATCCAAATCATTTTATTTCAATAGGATTTGTATTTGAATTTTTTAAATCTATGTGCCATTTTTTTTTCATGCCCATGCATGTATTATTGAATTTGTGTGTCCTGTTAAATTCTTTTAACATTCCAAATGATTAAACAAAATATTTCTTCCTTTATGCCACAGTTTGAAAGTGGGTAACTTCTATTTATTCTTGTATTTACTCTTAAATTTCGAAGTGAAAATTTTTTCAGATTTCAAATATTGTCATAAAACTTGTCTTTTTCCTTTTAATAATTTTTTTCCTTGAAGAAATAAAGAGAAATCTAAATAAATGCTTGTTGTTTTGGATGTTTCTTTTTCTTTTATTTTTTAAGCAAATATTATAAATTTTTATGCAACACCTAGTTTCAAAATTAAAGGAATAAGATTGCTGTCTGAATATTTACAAAAAAAATTATCTTGCAATTTTAAAATAAGAGTATTTTTATCTGTGTTTTTACCATTATAATATATGCACGATCACAAAAGTATATCTTGTAATTTTTAAACATGATCAAATGGAAGTGGCAGAATATCTTGTGCCAGTATATCATTTTATGAATTTCTGTATTACACCTAATGGGGACCTTTTATTTCTCTAATAATGAGCTTAATATAATGATGTATATCAACATATAAATTAGTATATGAACTTACAAACCATTTTCAGATAATTCTAATGTAATATCCAGCAACCCTTCAGGTAGGGCTATTCCAATTATTGATCCAAGAACTGGAAAAAGAGTGGTGTTTAGATATGATAAAAATTCTGAAGGCAGTAGCTTTCATTCAAGTAACAAAAAAGAATCCGTAAGTTTTTCTTTTTACTGTCCAAGTTTTAGTGGCTAATATATTGTTATGAAAAAATTAATCTAAAAATTGTAATTAATAGATGCTGTACAATATGTATGTGAAAAAATTCTGTAAGACTAAGTAACAAATAACATTTTATTTGATGTGATAACATGAACACATAGGTAGAAAACACAAAGCTAAAGCATGTGCAATAACAGTAGTAGACAAGCAATAAATCAGTAATAAACAATTGTAATTGCGAAAAGGTCTTACAGAGAACTCCATAGTTTATACACTCAACTATACATGACTCTTGGATAGCTGCTACTCTCCACTGTCTTTTCACTTGAATTAAAGTCGACTGTCAATTCCTTACTGACTCAATGCTTGATTCAGTACTGATTAACATCATCTCTGTCTTCAAACTTTTTATTGTTTTAATGAAAGGGCAAAAAATGTCCCAGAAAGATCACTATAACTCACATACTTATGAACCTATCGCTAAGATTCTTTGATTCTGGAATCGTGCCAAATGGTTGCTTAGAAAGGAGTCATTGATCCACCGTCCATCAGAACTATCTGTAAAACTGTCTTCCTTTCTATGGAACTTACTATACTCGAAAGCAACATTGCAAATTCGTTGCGTTGTTTTCAGATTTCATAATTTTATTAAAATAACTTCTATTTTGAAAATTCATGGTAAAAAATTATATGGTTTAAATCTGTATATCTTTATACATCTGCAATTGTTGATGATTACTTGAATATTTCAATAACTAACCATTGTAATTTTTCACATTTAAATGGTTTTTTAAAAGTATGAAACACATATTTTGCTGATTAAAGCATAGTTAACATACTTAATTTTAATATATTTCTTAATTTTTATTTAATTTATAAGTGTAGCTTTAAAACCAATTTTAAAGCAAAGCTTTTTTAAAAATTATTATGTGCTGCTTAATTAACTGCATTTAATGCTGCACAATTGGCTTATTTGATCATATAAAATTAGTAAAGAAAAAGAAGTAGGAAGTTGTTTGCTCTTAACAATCAGTTAATAAAATTTGATATCAAGTTGTATGCCACATAGAACCTATAATTGTGAATTATGTATGGGCATTCATTGTTTTTAAATTTTAAAAGTTAAAGGTTCAGAAAAAAGATAATTTTTACTTTGTATTTGTTTTCAGGGAAATACAGAATCAAATATTTGTGCACAGCCTGCAAAACAAGTTGCTAATTCAAATGACAGCCATAGAGACATCAGATCTAAGCAGCACGAGCTTTTAAAGACAGATACCTTATGTTCTTCTAAGAATGAAGAAGTTGGAATGCAGGAAATGCTTATTGGTAAGCTTGTTGTTGAAATTATAAGTAAACTCCTGAACACTAAAAATTTGTGAAATGAAAAGCCTGTTTTCAATGAAGTCAAATTCACTAAAAATAGAAATTTGATGTTTAATGAAAAAACTGTTGAATCTTTCTTCATAAAAAAATTAAGATTCAAGTAATATTAATTAATGCAAGCCTTGTGTCATTAAAATTGTAGAATTGAGGATAGACAAGGAAATGTTTTTGAGGTAGCTGTTGAATCCTTGAGGTCATTAAAAAAGAAAAGGGGGGGGAAACACAATCTTTTGATTAAATTTTTATTATCCAAAACTAATTAGATGGTTATAATGCTTCACTGGTTCCCTTTCATTATTTAAATTCCTTAAAAAAACAATACAATTAATTTAATTATGCTGTTTTAAAAATCAAAATTAGTCAATTTGATTTGAGTTAAAGTTTATCAATTTTGTTAAATGTGTGTGTGTGTGTGTGTTTTTTGTATTAAATGTCCTCACATCTTAATGTATGCATGTAATCCAATGTTTCCGTAATGGTGTCATTCGAATGCTGAAGATTAACAAAATATGGGAATGGTTTAGTATGCAAAAGAGTTATAAATCTTAATACTTTATCACAAAAGAAGAAAAATTAGAATAAATTATTTTCAACACTAATGAAAATTATTTGAATTTCATAACTAGAATGTAAAGTACCTTTTCTAAAATTTGACTCTAAAGGATTTTTAAAGTTTATTAAATTGAAGGGGAAAAGTGTACAATAATAAAGTGGAATAGCAAAAAAAAATATTTTTTTAGAATTTTTTCAATTGTTAAAAAATTATTTTTGTACTAAAATACCTTCTGAATTTATCGAGGAAAAGCCATAATTTCTTTTAATTAAAATTTTATAAAATAATTTAATTTAGAATAATGAGTTTATTAACTTCTGATTGATTGCCTGTGATCACCATATATTTCAATCTTTTCTAAAACTGGTATATTTTGTAATGATATTGCAATCCATATCTTTATTGGTAATAACTTAACAAATGTAAGTTAATAAGCGTCCACCATGAATATTATGGATAAAAGAGAGAAAATGTTTAATATCCTAATCCAAGAACCCTGTAATATAAGCTAAATTGTTGCATGATTGAAAATATGAAATTTCAAAATAATGCGATTTTTTTTTATCATAAATTTTTCAGAATAGACTGACACTCACCAGACACTTACCGAAGTTTTCAAAATTCCTTTGAAATTAAATTCATTTGGGTAGTAAGAAACATTATTTATATTACTCTTGCTCGGTTTAAACATTTAATATTTAACTGAATGTCTTCATTATTGTGATATGGACGCTGAGAATAGAATCCAAAAGGCCATCACCATTCACAATCCTACTCCACCCACAATTTCTCATCCCTGCACTTGTGGTGCAGCCTTGGAAGATATGTGTAGCAGAAAACTACACATATCTTCATCACATAGACGATCATGTCTAAGAATCGGGATTAATTAAATGACTATCACTGAGATAGCTGGAAATTGGAATCATAAAAGTCAAAATTGAAACAATCATAATAACATTGCTCAACACCTCTCAAAGAAAGTACAGCTCGTCATTGGAGTGGTGGTAGTTCGAGTCTGCATCATTGCTGTATCTACCAGGAATGTGTAAAATTACATAATTATTTGGCAGTTTATCATCCATATACTCACAGTGCACTCTTCCTCTCCCACTTGAAGCACATGTAACATATATCCATGTTGAAGTTGCTTACGTCCTGCCAAAGCACGCAGAATAATTCAATGACAGCCATCACCACCAAGAAAGAGAACTAAATTCAGCCTAAGGGTTGGTATGCTAGCTTATCAATTTATAATTGTTTCATATCTTTTGTAGAATTCTTTATCCTTAAGATTTTAAAGAATTTCCACACAGAGATTAGATATTTCTGTGTATCAAAAACTCATCTTTGGAAAATCATTTTTGCTTATGAATATGATACAAAAGAAAAGAAGGAAAAAAAAAGAAGAAGAAGAAAGAAAAGAAAGGGGAGAAGAAAAAAATAGTTGGAGGAATGAAATTCAGTAGCTTAAATTCCTCCCAAAAATATCCAAAATAGTACTTTTTAAAATTTCCTTATTCAGAATATGCATAATTTTTCATAGAGACAATATTCATTTGTACAAAATATTGTATAATATCTTGTACTAATTGATTCAGATGGAAATAAATCAGTTTTCTGTATGCATAGGTTATTATGTTTGCAAACCATAAGCACAGGGGACTTTCAAGGGGGGAGGGGGACAGATTAAATAGGATGCATGAAGTTGCACAACATTCTCAGTGTGAATTTATCTTGAAAATTTAAGCAGTTTTTGAATTTCTATTGCAACTGCTATTATAACAACACTGTTTCTAGGTCTTAGATGACTTTGAGAAATAGAATGCAAGTTACCTTCTCTCTCCTAAGAGTGACAGAGATATGCTGCATGAATTTAAAAACTCAGATTTGGTTTCTATATATATAGGTTACTATTCCTTGTCAAATATTTGACAATTAGATTAGCCCTATGGGGATGATCATTGCCATCTTTAAATACCGAAGATCATCTGTACCTATGAAAATTATAAAAAAAGAGGTCCATGAATTCATTTTTAGATCCTTTAGCTACATAATCTGTTTTAGAAACTTGAAGATTTGTGTACCTATTTTATAAAATGTCTGCTCAAACCATCATCTATGTCAAGAAACATTTTTTCAGATGTTGGCAATTACATAATAGGTTTTATTTCCCTCCAAATGAACATTGTGAAGAATCAGTGAATACAATACTCTGACATTTATTCATGTTGGATGTTTCCTGCATCATACTAAAAGACTTTTCTAATCTTTCATCTATAAGGATGAGATCTTGCAGTCCTCTGTTTGTCTTTTCAAGGTGCAGCTATCCTTATTTTCTTTTTAAGAAAGAAATTAGCTGTTCGCTTTGGACTCATCTGGTGGAAGAATTCCTGGAAAGAGAGAATATTTGGTGTATTGATTAATTATCCAATATCTCTGGGAGCAGTGGCCTGGTGGTAAGAATTCGTCTTCGAGACCAGAGGAGGGGGTCAAGGTACGAGACTTGATTCTGTCATATTACCATTGCGTAAGCAGACCTGGTGCCATCCATACGTCGGGACCAAATGTCCTCCTACTGGTGTGATATGGAAGTTTGGAGAGTGGGAGTGAGGGTACCACCTCATTTGTCATCCTTGTCATCTGATCATTATTCAGAATTATGAGGTTTGTCCCAAAATAGATCTAGTATTGCTTTAAAAAATGGGACATTAATATAACTAAACTAAACCCAATATCTCTGAACCTTAACTCAAATAATGTGTGTAAGGTGCTCTTGATTGCAACTCGCTTTCCTTATTCTTGAACCACCCTGGACTTACGTAATAACCATTTCATTTCCTGTTAATTTTTGTGCCTTTATTTGTTATTCCCATTTGCAAGAATGTTTTTGATTTATTTTGATAGAGTAAATTTTATTTTCTATTTATGTTTCATTTATAGGTTTCTGTTTTTAAAGTTAATGTATTTAGTAATTATGAACATGCTGTCTTGCAAGAAAGTACATGAAATTTGGGAAATACCAACCTTCATCTTAATGGTTCTATAGAAATCCTATGCGTATAATCTCTTAAAAAGAAAACATATTTCTTGTTCCAGGAAATGTTATATTTTCAGTTGGTGATATTGTACAATAGAAATTATAAGGTTTTCTTTCAAATAGACATTCATTATTTAACTGGAAAGAGTCAAATATTTACTTTGTTTTATTGTTTAGTAAAGTATTGTGTAATATGCCAATAAATACTTTAAAATGTTATTATCATTTTCTTAGGAAGAAAAAAAAAGGCCAGAAGAAGAAATAATAAAAATAAGCAAAGTGAAACTGAAAAGGTTGGTTGTATTTTATTGATGGCTTTTTTGATAAGAAAGAGATACTTTTTATATATTGCTTTTTTATTATTTTATTTGGATTTTTTTTAATTGAATGCATATTGATAATTGTTGCAAAACTAATCTTTTGGCATCTTGATCAATTATATATAGACTGTGAGTTATACTTGAAAACGGTGCCCCATTTATATGCCCTATATGCTGTCTTTAATAACAAAACAATCTATTTTTATTCGGATGTAGTAAAACATGACTTCAGATATTTCCTATATAGAATAAATAAATCTAACAAATTTTACCTGGAATATTGTTGTGTTTTTTCTTTTTTCTAACAACTTTTATGAAAGCTTGTCAAAAATTGTTACAAAAGGCATATTTTGCATTCATTCAATGTTTTTCTGCATAAATGCAATTATGTTTATATAATATTTAATTCTGTGAACATACAAAAAAATAATTATCTTCTTATGTATGAAGGTATAAATTATTTTATCACTGTAAATAATTTTTTTTTGAGAAAGTTATCTGTGCAAGTTTATCAATAATTTGCAATTTATATATATATTTTAAATATAGATAAGATATGTTTATACATCCTTGTAACATATTTATATATATGAGTGGCAATGTCACTAAATGTAAAATGTTTTAATTGAGAATGGCAATTGATTGTGTGAATAATGGATGTTGTGGTTTTATGGGATATGTTGGAAAATTATGATTTTTAATCAAATAAATTATTAATGACTGAATAACATAACATCAAATTAATAATGCACAATTGTATTACAAACTTACAAACTAGTCGCCCTTGGCAGCCTACTAGTTTGTCAAGTTTGATGATGGATAAAATTTTCAATTAAATATTTTATGTAACTTTGTCTTTCAATAACTTCTTCAGCAGAATACTTTTGAGTTTCAAATATTGATAGTTCATATAACTCATGCTCTTATAGAACAATTAAGCCATTCTGTTCATTATACTAAGTATCTTATAAATTTTTGTCAGATATCATAAAATTTGAACTCTAAATTAAAGCAGAAGTAACTAACCTTCAATTAATATATATATATTTGCTAAAACTGGCATGTTTTTAATATGAGAATTGAAAGCAGAATGGTTCGGCTTTGCAGTCTTAAGAACCTCAGAATAATTTTCTTAATTTATGCAGTATCTCAAAGAATTATTGAATAAAAATTTCTCTTATTCATATTTTTATTTGCATTTTGATTTTACTTTCAAAAGGAATATTAAATAATAATATTTTATATTGTTCTGGCCTATAAATACGCAATGGGGTTATAATTAAAGTAACCTATTCAGTCCTTTCTAGAACCCATTTTGTTTATCGGATTTTGATTAATTTTGGTATATACGTATATGGAGCCCGGGAAAAAGATTTCACCAATGAAAAAAATAGTTCAAAGTTTGACCACTAAGAAACTTGTGGTCAGACTCCGAAAATCATTCTGCATGCCTTTGTCATTATTAATCATGCCATTACTTCTGTACAAGCTTTACTGGTAAAATTATTTTATCAGAATGGCAGTAATAGCTTAGCTACACTGCGTGACAAAGGCATGCAGAATTTGCCATTAAAAGAATTGTGGAAAGGGCCCCTGTCAAAGAATGGTTTGAAGAAAATGATTATGAAATTTGAAGAGACTGGGGACTTGGGTATGCTGCCAGGTAGAGGGTGGAAACTGGGTGAGAGTGAAACTGTTGAAAAAGTCACTACTGTTGTAGTTAAAAGACCTTCCAGTTCCAATTATTCTTCAGCAGGTGCTTGATCAAAAAATTCTACGATCCATTTTAAAATGGTATCAGTATAAGATCCATGTGGTGCAAATGCTGTAATCTCAAGACCACTAAACATGCTATGAATTTGCTTGCCAATTTTTGGAAAGAATTGAATTTGATGATGTGTCGCAAATTCTGTGAGTAGATGAGACAAACTTTTCTTTAGATGGAGCTGTGAATAATCAAAATTGCTGCATATGGGATTTTCAGCTTCTAATGTCCTTAACCATATAAAAATTTGACACACTGCTACAGTTCTAGTAATAAGGTGACATATCAAATTTAATTGATTTAAATTATTGAATTTTTTTTAGTTGGCATTTGCATGCAAGGGAAAGTACTGACAACAGAATATCAACCCTTTGACAAATATAGTTCAAATATTGATGGAGATTTATGTTTATTTACATGCATGCAAAAGTATAGATGGAAAGACAATAAATCTTTCAATGGATTTTTCTCAAAATTTTATACAAATCTACAACAATACTTTCTCTTGTCTGTATATATGAAAAAAGAAATATTTAAACTACAGGGAAATTTCAGATTATTATGTAATGATAATACAATGATATAACAGTATTTCACCAAACTGTAGATTATCAGATATTTTCAGTTTCTCCATATCATGCTGAATCATGTACTTTGAATCTAGTTTAATGTAATAAATTTTTAGTTTGTTAAATCAATGTAAGAAAGCAATATTGATTTATCTGGACAATCTTGCAGATAAAGGTATCTCATTAAACCCAATGTGGATTTCAAATTTGTGTATCAAAATATGCTGTCACAAATTTGAACATCAAATTTTCGGAACTTATGTAATTATTTTTTATTTAATTCCAGTCTTCATAATTAAAATATTTACTTTTGCTTGAATTTAATAAAAATGCCTCAGGATGATTAAGGTTTTCTTATTTGAAATATAATATTTTTTTTAAGATACTGATTGATATAGCTATATTCTGTTAAGAAATTGTGGACAAATTTTGCTGCAAAACTAATTTACTTATTTATTTTATTCATTATTATTTTCACAGCCTGCAACTGCATATTTGGTGCTGCCTCTTCCACCTTCAACAGAAGCTCCTACAATTGCACCTACTCCAGATTCTAAAAGGAATCTCTCATCTGTACCAGTAATGGATAGTGAAATTTTGAATACAATTCCAGTACTTGAAGAGACTCTGGTTACCACTCTTCAAAATGATGTACCAACAAGTAAACCAACGTTTGAAACATCTTCTGCATCACCAAGTGCAGATAGCAAGGACAAGAAGAATGTTGTCAAACCTCAGCATGATAAAACAGTTTTGAAATACAATTATAAAAAAGGTGGAGGGATAATATGGTTTTGTTTTAAGTTTCTCTGAAGTTAACTATTTCTTTATTTATTATAAGTCCAAATTTCTTTGAATTAAATGTTCCTTTCTTATATTTTTACTTTTTTAAATAATGAGCAACTTTATTTTTTATATACTAATATATATATATATATATATATATATATATATATATATATATATATATATATATAATATTAGTATATAAAACACACACACACACACCATGGCCTCCAAAAGTTAAAGTAAAACTTGTTCTTTTAAGCTCACCATTAAAAAAAATGGTAATAACATTGAAATTCACAGTTTATATGCATGATAGTTATGAACTTTAAGAATACCTATGCAAAAAATAGCTACCACTTTTATTTTAAATAATTGTATACTTATATTGGAATGAGAGAAAATCTGTTTTTCATAATTTCTTGTGTGTTTTCTGCATGATTGTTGCATCTTCTATTGTTATTGGCAGTTTCATTGACTATATCCAAAAGAGTCGAGCAATCTTTAGAAGTCATTTGCCTGATTCATTAAGGTGGCAGGTAGTAAGATTAATGAAATGGGGTTGTCACAAACTGCTAGATGTCTTGCTTTGTCTCCTAGTGTGGTCAAACAACTATGGAATCAGTTACAATTCAAAGATTCTGTATCTATACTCTCCAACAACTATGAAAATTCCATAGATGCTATGGAAAGTAGGTTAAAACTACACAGTTGCGAATATATAGTGAAAAACTACAGAAAACTACAAAAAAAAAAAAAAAAAAAACCTGAAAATACTCTTTTCCTAAATCTTTGCTTGCTATAATGCTGGTGCTTAGTGAAACTTTTTTTTTTTTTTTTTTTTTTTTTGCATTATAAAAAAAGGAAGAAAAAAAATGTAGAATTTTTTTCCTGTATGAATGCAAAAACACTGGAGTCCTTCTCAATTACAAAATGCATATGGACTATTGCTAAGATGTCAAACTGAGCAATGATGACTTTAAAAAATTACAAATGTTTGCTATTTAACTAAAAAAAATGTAAATATCTGATAAACAGTATCAATTTGTACTTTTATTTTAAACAAATTGTATTTTTTTTAAGTAAAATTATTTCACTTAAATGTTTAGTCAGTGATAAATATCTGTTAAATAATTTAAAGTAATGTTTTAATTAATTAAATTTCTTTGGAAATATTTATTTTTTAATAATTTGTGGATATTATATGTAATATATTTGTAAAAAGCGCTACAGACAACAGGGTAACTAATGTTGGAGGATATGTGTGTCTCAAAGACATGTTTCTGGTCAACATGAGTATGCAACACCAGCAAGAGATTCTTATTTAGCTCTTATGAACCAAAGAAAAAGAAACACTGCTGTTTCTCTACTCATACAGATCATTTTGTTGCAACAGGGACATGAATCTTCACTATTATTGTGCAAAGATACATTTACATTGCAGGTCTGCATGCAAGACAAGCAATTGTGTGTTTTCTCTGAAGCCAAGACCCAGAGCTGCCCGTTTATAAAGAATATATCTCCTGGACCAGTCAGCAATGGGCTTCTGTATTGCATCTCATCAGATGATCTGGAAAGAACAATGCACCAGATATGACCAATCTAACATTATTGAAATCCATAGTTGCGTTTGTGATGAAAGAATGGTTTGGTCATGGATCTCGGTGGTCACACTGACCTGCATGTGTTTCATGGAAAAACTTTGAATGTTGTTAGATATCATGATGAGATACTTGACCATATGACCACCCATATTCTGCTGCCCTTGGTTATGATTTTCCTTGGATTTATTACAATACTTGTGATGTATGCAATTTGTTTAAAACTACTAAACTCTAAGATTTCAACAACAACAACAACAAAAAAAAAAGACCGTTTTAATTGAATTAAATGGATTTAAACTCTTCTTGTAAATCATAATTTCACTAAAATTCTTTTCTTGCAACTGTTGATACTACTTTATTATTTTTTCTCACAGGCTAATGGTATAAAAGAATATGATATTCTAGCATTTTGGTAATTAAAGAAGTAATTATTTATTTAGTCAATACTAAATATGGCCACAATAATACGGGACCCCAACAAACTTGGTGTATTGAGGACTATATTAAGGGTTGTAATATAGAATGAATGAAATGACCAGCGTGATTCCTAGATCTGAATTCGACAGACTATCTTTGAACTACTTTGGGAGACAGGTTTCTGCTTTTATTTCTTCTCCCAAAGTTGCAAGATTAGGAAGAAGGAGCTTCTCATTTCGGTGATCAAAAATTAAATCTCGGCATGAAAAGATGATGCCACCTATATATTGCAAGTGGGCACATTCCTTATTATAACCCATTTTTATTATGTTTCTGGGACATTTTTCCACTGAAAATTTTGTACTGTTTCCTGCTAGAATGGAGTTCCGAACATATACACATGCATGTGCACACATGGCAATTGAAGTTAGAAAATTCATTTACTGTTTCTGGAGGCTTCTTTTTCTGAAATTATTTATTTTTATAATCTAATATAATATTTTTGAAAATTATAGATATATTTAGAAAATTATAAAAATATTTAGTATCAGAACAAATTACATAACAGTATGTATTGTAAATTGTGATTTTATGTTATTAACTAGGAATTATTAAAAAATATAGTGTATAATATTTAAAATATTTTCTATTCTTATTATGGCATAATTGGTGTTTTTTTACCGTAATAGTCGTTTCATGTGTATCATTATAATGACATCAAATTTCAGATCAGTGGAGTCCCCTGAATCCTGAAGGCAAGAGACAATATGACCGAGATTTTCTTCTGCAACTGGCAACTCATCCCTTGTCATCATGCAAACTAAATGACATCCCTAATATGATTAAATATGAAGCATATAAGGTAATAAAAGATAATAAATTCCTCTTATAATTTTATCAATTTATTTTTCTTTCATCTCATTTTGAGTGCATTTTATAGGCTTTTCTACAGAATCGTCCTACAAAAAAGAAAAAGAAGCATGCTGCTCCTGTGATGACTAAAAGTAGACAGTTCTCCTGTGGTGAACTCTTTGTTCCTAAGCATGCGCCAACTGCTCTTTTCACTGGAGAGGTAATTAAGTTTCCTTGTTTCTGTGATAGAAACTCTTGGAGCAACATCTTTAAAATCTTCTTTTGACTCCTCTGAAATCCATTTACTCTTTTAATTTAATTTTTGAGTTTCATTTTTTCAGTAATCAGTATAGGATATAATTCTTCCTTTTTATTTTTGATTATATATGGAAACTTACATAAAATGGAAAGGAACCTGCTGTGAATAGCTCTATACAGACTTATGAATCTTTAATACATAAATTTGTACATTCTGGAGGAAGCTTGAAATTGTAATTGCTATTGAAAACATTTGTGTGTATGTGTGAGAGAACTGCCTGTCAATGTTTTCATTTCTATAGAAACTTCTGTAGGTTCTAATCCTTCTCTGCTTTGAGTAAAAATATATGCTTTAATTAGGTCATGCTTTTAATTTTTCATTAATTATTGTATCACACAATGAAACAAATTATTAGTTTCAAATGCTTAATGAATTTAAAAAATTTCCACTTTTGTATACTTTTATAAGTAATAATTTCTTAGCTTTGAAAGGAATCTAATACTATGGAAATTTTTTTTATTATTACACTCTCATAGTCACCTTCGTCAGTCCGATAGTTCTACTGATTTATGAGTTAAAATGAGTCAGATAAATCAATAGCATTTAAAATGTGTTAATTGTTTAATTTAGATGCTATTTTTGTATTTAATGTTAGTAATGTGATTTTAAAGCAATCTGATGATGTGATTTGCAATTGATGTTTTTGAACACTTGGACTTAGAAATGCAAAAAATAAAGATATTTTGATTCCAATTAACATCAAATGCATCAGTTTGTAAGTAAAAATAACTAATGAGAATGAACACCTTAAAACTTTCTTGCATATTCTATTAAAAATGTTATCTCCTTTTCCCTGCAAAAAATTATGCATCTTGGCCAATGCAAGGATCTCTGTGAATGCTCAGATTTTTATTTTCAAAGGCATGAATCTTCAGCTATGTAAAGGATATCCATGGATTCCTGTGACACTGTTGGATACTTTCTAATGCTCAAGAAATGTTTCGAGAATTTCTCGCCTAACATGCATGGTGAAATTAGATTTTGTGTACCACAATCCTTAATTGACCTTGTAATTGTAAATCCTTGTCGATGACAGCATCAATTTCGTTTGAAGTGATAGTTTTTTTTGTTATAGACATGAACGCTTTCTTTTGCCATTCTGCTGATTGCATGAAATGAGTGTTATGATAAAATACACAGCTCAATTTCAACAAAATATCTCACAAAATAATTAAAATAAAAAAGTAAAAATAAATTGAAATTTATGAAAATTCAATTGAACGATGCAATAGAGAAAAATGAAATGGAATCGTAATATATTTAGTATAGGGTTTGTTGCTTTTACCTCCAACAGATGGCACAATGTAAAGCAGCAGGATCTGTTGGATTTCATTAAAAAACAATAAAAAAATGTTTTTGCCTGTTACAGTTGTAACATCTATATAATAAGTGTATAAAAACCCACCTGTATTCAAATGAAGTGTTGTGTCAAAATTTCAAAGTAATCGATGAAGATCTTTTGGATATTATTGGCTTTGTGCAAATGAACATTTACATTTTTATTTATATAGATGATGAATAAGGCAAAAATAAAGCACAGTAGCTCCTATTTTTTTTCTTGTGACTGTATATTTAGTATTAGAATTAAGTTTATGGCAAATGTTAAATCCCTTTAATTTTTTTTTTTTTGTATTTAGAGTTTGTTTTATTTAAAGTGTACCTAGGAATATTTAATTTGCTATCCAAAATTCTTTGTTAGCACACTGATACAAAGTTAATGAGTTTTATTGATTATTGGCCTGAAACATGTATTTATTGAATAGGTGGAGCTCAGGTACTGATGGCACTTTGATTACCACACTGTACACCATTTATTTAATTTGATATTGAGTTTTGTTCTTTGTAAGAAGCAAACATTTCGGTTGTGTTTCATTAGAAAATAGCCATCTGTTTTAATTTTATTTTGTGTCATATTACAGCGACAACATCTCTGGAAACCACTACATATGATTGAAGAACCACTTAATGTAAGTATATGTTATTTAATGTCTTTTTCTAAAGGTCTTTTTAGAAATTTATGAAAATTGTATGATTTTATAACGTAATAAAAATTCTATATTATCTAATAGTATTTAATCATTACTTGATTGCATGTCTCTAAAACTGCTAATAATTTCCACCTTTTTTGTTACTCTTTAGGAAAAAGATAAAATGAAAAGAAGTGTTCTAGGTGTATTGAATAGATTGACACCTCAGAAATTTGAAACTCTGCTTGTTCAGTTGAAAAGTATACCTATAGATACGGAAGAAAAATTAGCTGTAGTTAGCAATTTAATATTTGAGAATGCTATAAATGAAAGAAAGTTTAGTGTTGTTTATGCTAAACTCTGTTATCATTTGGCTTTGGTAAGGATTTCGTTTCTGATTTGATTCAATTAGATCTATATTCCATTGGTGCATTTTTTAAAATTAGAATTTTAATATAAACTTATTATAACGCTCGTTAGAAATTTTATTTCAATAATATTTTTCATAAACTGTATATGTTATTATTGATTCAATAAAATTTCTTACTGATTTGTCTATCCTCTTCAGTTCTGAGGTACATATATGTGTACCTGCAATTTTTTTTCATTTTTGTTATCTGGTAAAATAAATTTTTTCGAAATAATGCATGCATTTCAACATTTATGAATGTAGCTTCCATTTTGCATCAATAAATAGCACTATAGTTCGATATTTTTTTCATATCCATAATATATTAATTAGAGGCATAATGAAAATGGCGTTGAACAGAAAACACAGCAAATATAAGTACACTTTTTAATATTCATTATTAAAATAAACGCTTGTATATTTTTTTTATAAAATACTAAGTGTCTGGTTAAAGTCAGCACCAAATTATATCTTGTTATCTATAATAGAATCGGTGAAAATACAAATTTACTAAGGTACACATATGTGTACCTCGAGTGTTTTCGCTCCCTTTCCTGACTGCTTGTGATTCATTGCACTGATTATCTTTTGAGCGCTTGTTTTCAAATTGCCATTTCTTGCCCTTGAATATATTGCATATCTTTTTTATAATAAATAATTCTAATGTTCTGTAATGTAGTAAGATATAAATTTAAAAATATTATTTAGAATTATAGAAATTTTATTTTATAGCTGTCTTGTAGTCAGTAATTGATATTTCAATCCAGCATTATGTATAGAATATACAGAATTTTATAAGCTAATAATATTTTTTTTCACGTCAAGTGGCTTTAACTTAAAAGAAGGTTATTGAACTTCTAGAAAAAAGTGATTTTAGGGGAAGCCATAGAATTTCTCATGTATCGAAAATTATAAAACCTGGCAAATGGGATGAATGGGTCACAGATGATAATCAAATTTGCTTTGTCAAGTAGAAAGATAATAAATCTGTGACTCTATTATCCACATGTATGAGCCAATTGGAATAGGCAGAAGACAGTCAAAATAATGGAAACAAGAAGCTGATGTAAAATAATCTGCTATTGTAAAAGCATATAATATGGGAGGCATTGATCATTATTTTGCATATTACCAGTATGCAGTAATTACAAAAAATGACCGACACGAGCATTCATACATTTTGTTGATTTAGTAGTTGTCAATTGCTTGATGTGCTATAAAATGGTGGTAAAGCGACAAGCAGAGCTATTAGGAATTGAGCCGAAAATGCTATGAACTTAATGTAATTTTGAATGCATATAATTCGGTGCCTGTTGAAATATGAGGGAATTCTCATCAGCAGCAAGAAAAGAAATCAAGAACAAGTAAAAAATCATCTTTGAATGAAAACAAATTAATAGATGGAAGGTCATCAAAGGATGGAAATGCAACTAAAAGACCATTGGAGATTTCATTACCACCATCTGGTGAAAATATCTCTTAATAGTGCAATTTGGCTATAAAAATGAGAATGACTCCCTGATATTTGGAATGTTGGTAATAACTCCTTTACAAGTTACTCAAGATTCATAGTTGCCTTTGGAAGATTCAATATCTATCACAGGAGCTATAAAAGTAGAGGTAAACACACACATGTGGTGTGTATTGTCTCCTAATGTTGATATCCAACAAGTTCTCTCTGAACATTTAATGCTGTTGCAGTTGTCTCATGATGATTTGCTGTTTGTATGCTTTTAACTTACTTTTTGTGTTTGGTTTGGCTATATTTTGATAAATATGTTTTCTGGCTTCCTATTAGAAGAAAGTTTCGAAATCTGTTATCGAGCTTGTTGGACGTTTCTTCATACATTCACTGGGCGTATTTTGCATAACAACATTTAATTCTCAAATGATCCAGTTTCATATTGATTTAGAATACATTATGTTGTTGTTTTCTTTAGTATTACGTTTTGATTCTAATTTTGTACCATAGTTGATAATTGTAGCACAGTTTAATCCAAATGCTAATTATGCTGAAGAAAATCAGCAATTCCATTCTCAATGAGTTGTTACATTTAAAATGTGAAAATTTCTTTTATTTACAGATTAAGGTTCCTGTATCTGGAAAATCCGGTACCCAAGTGAATTTTCGCAAACTTTTGCTCACTAAATGTGAAAAAGAGTTTGAATTCTATAGAAGTGATGAAAAAAATGAAGAAAAAACGAAGAATTTAGAAGCAGTTGATCCTGTAAGTTATTAATAGGGATTATTTGATTTATCCCTACTTAAATACTGATTGGAGAAAAATTATCTCATTATGTCTGAAAAAATATTTTCAATTCTACTTTGCTTTTGTAGCACAAAAGAAAAGAGTTACAAATTGAATATGAAGAAAAGGAGAGAAAGATTAGGAATAGACAATTAGGAAATATAAAGTAAGAATAATTGTTATAATTTTATTTAAGTACAATGTAAATATAATAGTGCATGGTTCAAATAACTTTTGATTAATAATTTTTTTAGATTTATTGGAGAGTTATTTAAACTGAAAATGTTCATTGAACCAATTATGCATGGATATATTAAAAAGCTTCTAAATCAAGGTGATGATCTGTCGTTTGAATGCCTTTCTGAACTTTTAAAAACGATTGGTAAAGAATTGGATGGTAAAGGGACAATTAAAACGTCTTGTAGCAAGGAGGTATATAGGTTTCATTCTTATATTTTTTCTATTACAATAAATAAGTGGAAACCAATTTTGAATTACATCTTTGATACTCTTATTTCCTTTTGAGATTTTGATACTCTTATTTCCTTTTGAGATTAATATATATTGTGATAATTGCTACAGACTCGTGTTTTTTCTACTGTAATACATTCTAAGAAAAAAAATACTTGAAAGGACTCTAATTCCACTGAGTGATTCCCCTGAAACTTTCATACATACTATTTAATAAATTTGTTATTCCAAACTTCTCCAGATTAAATTGTTGATCTTGAGCTAGGTGTTATTTCCATGAGGGCTTAGGCATTTATTATAAGATTTTTGCAATTTATGTACTTAGTTGTACGGAAAAGGAAAAAAAAAAGTTGGAGAAAACGGAAAATAGATACTTGCAGAATAATCGCATACGATTGGCAAACGATAGTAATGAAAGAACCTATAAGATAGTTATTTGATATGCAGTTAATACACAAGCACAATAAAACTGATTGTGCATTTTAGACGTCTTTCTTTCCGTCGATGGAAACAGTACAATTATAATCACAAAATCATATGCTGTTTCATTTATTTAACCTTTTTTTTTGTTGTTATTGTTATTATGTTTATGTGCAAGTACAGATTTATAGATGGTCAACCCTGTGACAGATTTGATTCTAAATTTAAAAGGTATCTGCATATTAAATTTTAAATCTTTATACTATATTATATCGATCTAACTCTCATCTTTTTGTTTCAAATCATATTATTTGTATTCAGATAGTTAGGCAGACAACCTTCCTCTGAATTCCTTTTGCTTAAAATTTGATAGAAATCTACAAATTTGCTATAAAGAACATATACCATATTTGAAAAATCTTGTTTTTAAATCACTTTTGCTTTGTGTTTACAGATATGCATACAGATTTTCTTCCAAAATTGTGTTTTTTTGGTCTTAGGATTGTCTCAAACATAGAGATTCATCAAAATCTCAAGTTCGAATTTTTTTAATGATTTTAATACTCTCTTCATATTGCTTATGCAAGAAAATAAATGGAAAGCTTTTGTTTAAATGTTAGTAATATTTTCTGATTTAGTACTCTAGAGGGGACTGGTAATGAAATCTTTTTCCACTGTAGGAATTAAAATAATTTAGAAAATCGAAGAGGACAGTTCAAATTTTTGAATTACTTTTAGTTTGGGGTGGAATCATCAGTCATGTTTATTAAGATGACAGATTGTTTAAATTTTAAAATAAAATTGTTTGTGGCCTAGGGGATTCAGTAGCACATCATATCACTCAATATGTTTCAAATTTGTATGATACCATGTTGTTTTATTCAATATCCAACAATATTATACAATATTGTGAATTTTATTTAATATTGTATAATATTTGTGCTATTTGCATAAAAATACCTGAACATTTCATAAAACACCCTGAATATAAAGATGTTAATCTTCTTTTAAAAGCATAAAATATGTGAGGCTCAATCAAGGCCTTGAATACTATGAGTACTCAAATTTTTATTTTTAGAGTCTGGATTAGGAACACTTTGTACTTTTTCTTATAGTGTATAAATTTGAGTAAGCACTTTAGACATCTTTTTTTCCTCTGATTATTACCAAAATTGTTGTAGAATACAAAATATCATACATAGCAAAGCACTCAAACCAAATTTCATTTATTTAAGTTGTTGCATGGCTGATGATCAAGACGTTGATGGATTGGTTCTAGTCCATATACAAATCTGTGGATCAAATGTCAAAAATGTGAGCTAGATTTTATTTATTTAGTTCCGTCTTGTGATTTGTAGTCACCATGTTCTCTTAAATTTGTATAGATAAGAAAAGTTTCTCAACATGGATTTTGCTCAAAATTGGATATAAATCCATTAATTTGATGTTTATAGATCAAATTTTTCATCCATTTCATCATTTTACTCGTTATGTGATTACGTGTATGAATAGACATAATTCCAAAAGATGTGTGCTTCAATTTCAGGAAGATTCATCAATTTTTCATTTCAAAATTTCAGTTAATTCATCAAAAGTAATTTTTTTTCCTTGGAAAGCTGTATAACAATACTGAACTACATTATAAAAATGAAACTGAAAAATTTGGCATTATTTAGTATTCTTATGTTCAAAGTAAATATATATATTTGTCAAAAGTTTTATATAAGCAGAAGTTGAGAGTAGGGATTGTAATACCGAATACCGGAACTTTGAGCCATTTCTACAATTTTGTAATATCGGTATTCACAAGTTTAAATACCGTTTTTTCGGTATTTACTAGAAGTTTTTTTAAATTGTCTTCACTACATGTTCAGGGATCGCCAATATAGCAAAATAGTATACGTTTTTGTTTTTATGTCTCCCTAACGGGCGAAATTAACTGTGAATACAAAGTTGCATCATACAATCAGGAGAAGTATTAAAATACTGTGAATCATCCAAGGAGACTATCCTATTACAGCTCCGAGTGATACTGCACATGCGCAGGATTCGTAGTCGGATATTCGTATCTGTGAAAACAAGATTGTAGTTGTGAAGAAAGTGCGTAATATTTCGATATTTTTTTTAATTGGCGAGTTTGTTATTCACATTGTATTTGCATATCCTACTTCAGGGTTAAAAATATATTTCAGATTTATTATATATATATATAGTCATAAATAATAACCCATAATAATAAATAAGAATAACTTTTAAGAACATAAAAAAACAGTTGATAATACTTCGGGTTGGTTTCATTATTTGTATGATGAAAAGAATATGGTGGCACAATGTAAAAAATGTTCACGAGTTATTAAAGTGCGAAGTACAAGCGAACTCCATACACATTTATAAACGAAACATGATACAAATTTGTTAAAGAGGAAAGAATCTAATTGCGATAAAGATACAAATTTAAGCACCGTTTTTAAGCCCAAGCCATCGTGAATTTTAGATTATTTTGAAAAAAAAAAAAAGATAATTTAGATGAAATTATAAGTAAAATGATACCATTAGATGGTTTGCCATTTCGAGTGTTTTACATTTCTACTGAATTTAGAAAATCACTATACGTCAGAGGTTTTAAAAATCTACCAACATCGATTAACACTGTAAGAAGAACTGTTATAAATTACAATAACAGTGTTTGCAATTCTTTGAAACGCGAGCTAATACAAGTAAAAATAAATGGTGAAAATTTTAATCTTATATTTGATGAATGGACAAATGTAAGAAATAGACACTATTTAAATATAAATATTCATTCAGAAAAAGAAAATTTGGAATGTAGGACTTACACATGTCTCAGGAAGTATGCCAGCCGAAAAATGTGTGGAAGTGCTTAAATCTAAATTAGCGAAACATGAATTATCCCTGAAAGCAGATATTCATAACGACTGATGGAGTAACATTTATGAAAAAAGTTGGAAAGTTGATTGGTGGAAATAAGTAATTGTGCTATGTTCATGGAATTCAATTAGAAGTAATAGATGTATTATATATATATATATATAAAGAAAGAACAGAAAAATCCAAATGCTGTGGATATAGAAACTTCGGATTCTGACTTTGAAGAGAGTGCGAGTGATATTGACAATGTAATTGTTGAAGAAGATATTGCTAATGAGGATAAAATATTAACCCATCAAGAATTGCTTCCTATAATTTATAAAGCTCGAAAAATTGTTAAAATATTTAAAAGTTCCCCTACAAAAAATGTCATATTACAAAAATATATACTAACTGAAAATAAAACAGAATATATGTTAATATTAGATTCTAAAACACGTTGGAACAGTTTATTCCTAATGATGGAACGATTTTTGAAACGGAGAAATCCAATCCCAAAAGCAATGATTAACTTAAACCTGCAAATTAATTTTTCAGATAATGAATTTGGTTTAATATCCAGAACTGTTACAGCTCTACTTCCAATAAAACTGACTGTTGAGGCATTGGGTCGGAGAGATTCCAATATATTAACAGCTAATGCAACAATAAATTTCATGTTGCAGTCACATCTATATCTGAAGAATTACATATTACATTTAAAAATCACACAGAAGAAAGGCATACCGAAATGGAAAATCTTTTACGGTATTTGCATAATTATAATGATTTTAAAAATGAAAATGAAAGAGATAAACCAATTCAAATCTGATCAAGTTTATAGTAAATTTTCTTAAAATTTTTTACCCACAAACCTATCCACATTCAGAAGAATTCGGCACAGTTATCGAAGATTATGATGACACTAATGTCGATAGTGAAAAGGAATTGTCTCTTGAACAAAAATTAGAATTAGCGATTAATAAAAAAATTTCAACAAACCAAAATACGATACAGAAATCAGCTATATCCAAAACCATCCGACAAGAAATCGATTTATTTGATGAGGGATTTAGAGGTAAATACTTGGAAAAAGTATATCGCGCATTGCTAACAGTACAATTAGCGTGGATGCTGAAAGAGCGTTTTCGGCAGCTGGTAATTTTTGCACAAAATTACCTTCCATGCTTAATGACAGTACAATTGGTGCATTATGTTTTTAAGATCACATTTCAAAAATTTTTAATAGTATCACAGACCGAATAGTGATATTTACACTTTTTTGTGATTTAATAAATAAAATGTTCCTTTACTTTTTTGCGATTCTTTATATGCTGTTATAATTTATAAGTTACAAATTATTTTTTGTGATATTTACACTCTCTAATAAAACTGGCAAATAAAACAAAGAAACACATGTTTTTTTTTTCTAAAATTTCTACTACCTGTATTAAAACCGGTATCCCGGTATTACGATCTAAAAAATACCGAATACCGGTATTGAACTTTTGATCCGATATTGCAATCCCTAGTTGAGAGGGAGAATAAGCTGGTGTTTGCAATAATTTTTCTAATTTCATGAAAATATTGTTCATTGGTTGTAATTTTTTTCTTGTTTTTTCAGATGGATATTTATTTAGCTCAGATAAAATTAATTGTTGATAAACAGCTATCAAGTCCAAGAGTTAGATTTATGCTGCAAGATGTTATAGATCTCAAAAGAGTATGTTTATCATTCATGTTTTTTTACTGTTTAAGAGAAATTATTTAATACATTTTTATATTTACTGCCATATATGTAATTTTGTGTTTAAAGATTATGGAAGCAGTCATCATCTGATTTTTATTTTTGTTTGAATATTTTTCACCTTTCTCTCATTCAGAATAACTGGGTGCCTAAGAAAGAGGAAAACAATCCTAAAACTTTGGATGAAATTCGTAAAGAAGCAGATCGCGAAGCTTCTGAGCAGCAACATCTTCTTAATAATGTGACTAATTATCCCAAGACAATACCTGAGGATAGAGACCAACTAAACAATGCTGGTATGTAAGTTTTCAAATCACTCTAGTTTAAAATATAATTTTTTTTAAAAAATCAGTACTGACTTTTTATAAATATAAATCAAATTAGTCCATTTGGAAAAGGTTGGTCTTCGTTCTTCATAAGCAGTAAAGGTAGAATGAGTTTGAACGAGTCTATTTGAAGCCATAATTTTAGAAATTAAAGTATTAGCTTATATTCACATGAATGGAAAAGCAGTTGCAACAGAAAGTAAAAATTTATAAGAAGCATCCTAGATAACAGAGCCACGATTTTGTGCAATGCTATATTATTTAATATTCAATAATGTTATATAATATTGTGAATATTATTTAACAACATTGAGCATTGTATATGTAGCAAAATACTCATCAGAATCCAAAATTAAACAATTATATGTTGATATGAACAAGTATAATCATATGTCAGTATTTCTGAACATTCTGTTGTAATACACAACCAGAATTAATTAAATTACCATGTTAAGATCGTCAAATATATAATATTTGACACCACAGATATTCATATGGAACATTAATATATAATTTTAGGCAATTACTTATATACATATTTCTACATATAATGAATTTTTTGTATTGAAGATCTTTTACTTAATTTTAATTTCTTCAGTTTATAATGCAGTGAATTATAGAAAAATTATCAGTTTTTAGACACAAATGAAATAATTGTTGTATAATTGAAAAAATTGCAGGAATGTATATTATCAATTTCATTATTGACACTTTTGTTTTTATTATTAAAATAATTTTATAAAGGTTGGACAATATATTTTACGTATTCAGTAAATAATCATTTTAGTTTACTGACATTTAAATAAGTGTGCATCACAGAAAGATGATGATAATTTTCCCATTTTCTTCTTTAGAATTGGCTGTCCACAGCTCAGAGTGCAATGAACATGAATTGGAGAAGTCTAATTCCTTTAGAGATGGATTTCGTCACAATAATAATTTTGAAGTAGGTATATATACGTTTTTTCAATTATCAGATTCTTATAAAAGTTTTATTTCTGCATCAATTTTCCAAAGGATGCATTTGTCACAAATAGAAATATTTACTTCAAAATCTATTGGTGCTTCACTTATATATATTGAAACTGTAAAG
>JAPMOR010096484.1:1326466-1351777 GCA_026543865.1 Argiope aurantia | reverse complement strand
TTCCCTTCTGAAAAAGAAAATAATAACATTTGACCAGTATAAAAAAGGGTAAGTTCTCTGCTTTGAATCTTTATTACAACATTTTTTTATAGTTTAAAAAGCATTTCCTTTGCAGTTATTATGTGTTTCTTATTATAAGTATTCTTAATTTGTGACTTTACTTTTTAGAAAATTTGTTTTACAATTGGTCAAATATAATGATCTTCCCTTGTAGTAACCTATAACATTTTGTGTTGCATATTATAGAAACCTTTTGATAACTGCAATTTGAAAGGATGCTTCACGCATATAATGGTTATGCGAATTATAACTGTTTTTAATTATCTTGATGCAGTCTTTAAATTCTTGGACCATTAATTATTATTGAAAAAATTAATATCAAATATACTTTTTTATTTCAGGAAATGGGGAAATTTTTCTTGAAAATAGTAGGAAATATGCTTTTCCCTAAATTGTAGTAAATTTTTTGGAATGAATTTCTTATTGGAATACTGCAATTTGTAATGACTCTGATAACACAATTGGAGTTATTTCTGCAAATCTCCATCAATGATGATCTTTATGGAATTCTTGTTCAATATAATGTAATGCTTTAGCAATATTAATTTGTAAACTACATAATTAACATAATTTTGTTCAAATTTGAACAGGTGATAAATGTTGCCAAGTGGATAATATTTTGATTAAATTTGTAGATGGACCATAAAGCTTAAGAAAGGGGAGGATATAAAATGTATTGGGAGATACATGAAATATTTATTTCACTTCTTTCCTTGCACCATTTACAACAATTCCACACAGCTTATTGATGATTGAAAATAAAATGCAAGAACATTCAAATTAAGGGAATTATCACTTCATCAGAAAATACTCCCCCTCCCCAAAAATGGCGTAAAAACTTATTACTGAAGAGTGATTTTGAAACACTCTATTTTTGACTTTTTTTTTTTTTAACTAAACATATACTGCATTGTTGGAAAGCTGTTTTTAGTTTTATTCTCTTTCATCCTCTTATGTAATGAGAAAAGGGAAGGATTAGGGTTGTCTTTATATGATTATTCAAACAGCATCCTGGTTTTTCAGTCTGCCTACAGTTTTTTTTTCCTTAAATTGAAAAATTTATTGGATTTGCAGTTGTTAATCTATCTTGTAATTTCTGAAGAGAAATAAATTATTCTAAAAGAACATTAAAACTTTAATCCAAGATATACTTCATAAAATTTTTAAGGTATATTATTATTGACAAAAGCAAAATTTCATGAAATTCCTGGAATTTTGTCGATGTATCTGTTAGGGACAAAGACACAATGTCCTTCTAGAAGCTTTAACAATATGTCATGGAGACGTAAAAGATGCATGAGAAATAGTTCAAAGAGTTATCAGTAAGCTCTTTCTTTGATCTGTTGATCTCCATCAAATTTTCTCTAAATTCTTTGTGTTGGTGCAATTATTTAATAAAGACTTGCTTCTTGTGTGCTGTTGAATTCTATAAGAAGGTATATTTGCTTTTAATGTCAGTTCATTCTTTTCCATCCTGACATAAATGAGAGGAAGAAATGATGAAGGTTAAGGATAGGTGGTCTTTATATCTCTATACAGACAAAACCTACTGTCAATTTATATTTCATATAAAATATTTCTTTTCTTATTTTAATAATTTTATTTTAATTCTTATTTTAATAATAATTTATCTTGTAATTTCAGAAAAGATATGTTATTTTCAATGAACTTTTAAACGTTAAGGTAAAAACTCGCTTGATGACATTTTTAAAGTATATAATTTATTACTGAATTAGAAATTAGTTGTACACAAAATATATTTTATGCACAATTAAGATCATTCATAATTTAATAGTAAATTAAATAATTCATATTCATATAGAATAATTTTTTCATTATAGCATTTTATGATAAATTGATGGTAAGATATTAATTAATGCCTTTTGCTGTTCATTCACTGAAATTATTTTTTTAAAGATCTTTGAAATTCATTAATCATTTTATGAGATTTACAATAATTATAAATCAGAATCTTCCTTCATCTTTGAAAATTAGAATTAATTTCTCTTTTAGTATTCAGAAAATGTAAAATTATTTTATTACTGTGAATATCAAGGAAGAAATCATTGATTCATCATATAATTATAAAACAAGACAGTCTTATGAATTCTCAAAAATGTTATTTAAAGTTTGAAATTTAAAAAAATGTTTTATATGATTTATTGAAAATTTAAATATTCATTATTTTCTTTCATAATGTTCTGGACCCAAATTTTTTGTTCAGATCTAGTTGCCATCAGTAACTCGATAATTTGTCCAGTGTTTGAAACTTAATAATTTATTAATAAGATATGAAATTGTAATTGATTGTAAGATTCTGATTGTGGTACAATCTTAATTTAAAAATGAGCCCAAAGAAGAATTCAGGAAGACCCCATTTATGAAATTTCAACAATAAGAACTTGTTTAATTTTTGTCAATTATTAATTAAAAATTAATCGTTACAGGAGAACCAAAAATTCAAAGATAATAGGGAAACAATACACTAAGAATTATTAATATTTGAACAAAACTTAGATGGTATTGAATAAATATTGATTTGTAATTCTTTTGAATGCCAAATATAATCCTGAAATAAAAATATTCTCATTATGTAAATTTCAGAGGCAACATCCATAAACTGTAAAATATCTTAAGTGTTACAATTTTCAATGCAAAAAATATGGCTTGTCGATTATTTGATCATTAATTGCATTATTAAGCAGTTGGATAAAAAGTATTTGAACTAATTATATTTCATTAATATAAAGTATTTTTACTATTTCAAATAAGAGAAATTACCATTTTCTAGTGAAATGAGTTTTTAAAAATGTATATAATAAGATACATGATATAAAGATTTGTTGAAGTAAGGAAATAATTTGAGTTTCATTACAACAATTGTTGCAAAGTTATGCAGTATTTATGCAAATCTTATTTAAAAATAAATTTTAAAATAGGAAAAACACTGCAAAAGAAAATTAATGTCATTGGAAAAGTATTTTTGTGAATATTCAGGTGGTGTAAAAACTGTTTTTGTACAGAAATATTTTTGAAACTTATTGTAAAAATAGCCAATTAATTTTTAATTCAAATTTATAAAAATGGTTTTTAAATATAGTTGCCAAATTATAATATGTAAAGCATCAAATAATGTGCAGAATGGATATATAAAAGTTTAATATTTTGTTTTATATGCATTCTATTAGGTATGAGTTAATTAACAAATTTACTTAAATAATAATAAATTTATTAGCTTGTTAACAATTTCTATTTTTTTAGGTTTGCTGGTGTTCTAGAAATAATAGATGATTATGCTTTGAATATTCCTTTAATATGGGATTATATGGGTGAAATCCTGGAGCCGATGATAGAAGTTTATGAAACTCCTTTTAAATTATTAAAAGAAGTATTAGAACCATGTATACCATCTGAAAAGGCTGGTTTGCTCCTTTCATCCATACTTCACTGTGCTGTCAAGTGGAAGGTAATAAATATAAAGCATTTCATTGCTGTGCATATAAAAAATTATAATCGTAATATTTCTATCATGCTTGGTTGCTTGCAAATTGAATTTGCATTATTTAACTCTGTTAGCATCTGTGTATTTTTATTTTAAGAAATCTGTTATATTTGCTTTATCTGTACTATTTAAAATGAATAAATAGTTTTTCTCTCTCTCTCTCGCTCTGGCTCTGTCTGTATATATGTGTGTTTAATTAAGTCTTTGAAACAAGAGGATTTTTCATACCTGGAATTTTTTAAACATATATCCATAAAAATGAATCTATTTTTGAAATGAATATAGAAATCAGAAATAGTCAGCTGTGCTGTTTTGCTTAGGTTGTCAAAAATAGTTGATTATTTAACCATTTCAAAAGGACTCATTGAGATTATTTAAAAAATGTATTGTTTAATTGTCATTGGGAATAGTTTTGTCATATTGACAGCTTTATGTTGGAAAGTTTTAGTTCATGTTTGTTTGAAAGAAAACATATTTTAATAGAATTTTGAATACTTAATGTCATATTCCAATAATGGAATACTTTTTACAAATTATTTTAAACTTTATTGTAGCATTTGAATTGTTCCAGTACTTAGAGAATTTAAAAGAAAAACATTGGGTAATTATAATTTATTATTAAGTCTTCATACTATAATTTTCCACTAACCTGATTGAAGGAAAATTTACCATAAATGCAAAATATTAATTTAATGTAAACATTTAAATACACTTAAGAATGTTGATATTGTTAATTAATAGGACATGAATGTATTGACTGAATTAGCAACTTTAATAGCTTTCTAACATAATCTCAGTATTTATGTTTCTCTCTCTGTGTGTGTGTTCATATATAGGGCACAATAAAACTTGGAGAAGTCTGGAGAGAATCTGATGTGCAATGGACTGATATCATTGGAATTGATAGAAATGCAGCTGAATTTATTGAAGAACATGTAAGAAATGTTTTATTTCTTTATCTTTGTTCAGTATTTTATTAGTTATTTTACATATTGATGTTTCATTTTGTCCCCAAGTAGCAACTTGAATTTACCATGAACCCTATGAAAGTCATTCCACCGATTCAGATACCAATGAAAGCAATGAAGAAACATCTATTGAGTGTTTTAGAAAAAAATGATGAATTGGGAGATGTTTCCAATTGGATTGGAGTAATTATTCTTAAAATATTTTATAACATCCTTTTTTAAAATTTTACTTTTATGTCACAACTTTATTTAAAAATGTGGTTTAACTTAGAAAATTTTATTACTTAGGCAAATGTATCTGACACTAGTAATCCAACTTTCATCCATGCTTTGGTAACAGTAGTTCATGAAAGTTGTTTATCAGGTAAAAAATATTTTGATTTGGGAACAGCATTCGATTGTCTCAACCAAAAGCAAAGTTTCATGTCTCTTTTGGCTAATAATATTATAAATTCTGCTTTTTAAAAGATTATTCTTTTCAGATTCAGGAACTACATGGAAATTAAATACAAGTAAACTAAAATCAAGGATACCTCTTATATCCTGTTATGTGTCCACCAATAAAAAATTACAATTGCAATCTTTGTATGCTGCACAAGCTCTTGTGGATCAGTTAGGACAACCTAGTGGTAAGTGTGTGTGTAGTTTTCATCTAATATATATATATATATATATATATAATATATATGCACTGTGTAAACCCATATTTTCAAAAATAAATAAATCTATATCAAGAACATTGTGGTATATTATACAATAATGAAAATAAGTTGAGATATCCTTCAAAATGTCAGTTTAATTGTTTTTAGAGTTTGAACGCATTTAGTTATAGATTATTCTTTGTATAGTTTCTCTTGGACTCTCTACTATCAATAGGAAAATATTGGTTCTAAAAATAAACATGAAACATTTTATTCTGTGTTAGTTGTCTTTACAATTGGCTTTTCACGAAGGTTATCTAATATATAAAAAGGAATTTTTGTTTGTTCGTACCTTATGCGCTGCTGTACTATTCAACCAGTTGTGATGAAACTTGGTCAACCTACTGCTTGCACTTACGCGACAGTTATAGGCATAGTACAATTATCTAATACATATAAAAAAATTATTTTTGGATCTATTAACCATATTTATTCACCAAGGATTAATCTTCAAATAACTCGGTGAGTAGACACAATAGATTCAGTAGAAATAATAAATTCAAGCTAGAGGTTAATATTTCATAGTTATTGTACGCAAATGCTATGCAAATCATTCTGTGAGGCAACGACTTTATTAGAGAATATGCGAGAAAGTTTCGGGGAGCTTAATCCTGCAAGTTTGAAGTTTTAATTAAAAATTTAATAAAATTTTAGCGTTTTTTTGCAATAACTTCGGAAAATATTATAATAAAAAGAAAACTACATCATCTTAATTTTCAAAAAGATATCTTTTAAACTACGTCAACAATTTTATGGCATATATATTTTCTATGTTTAAACAATTTTAAAAGAAAATATTTTAATTATATTTTCTAACATTAATCTTGAGAATTCTGAACGAATATCAAACAAATCACGAAAGATATAAAAAAAATTACAATTCTGAAGAAACATCAAACATTACAATTCTAAAAGAATACACATATCTAATATATAAATATGAATTTTCATTTGTTCGTATTTTATGCTCTGCCATAGCGTTCATCCAATTATGATAAAACTTTGCCAACTTATTGCTTGCACTTGTGGGAAGGTAATAGGCTTAATGCAATTATTATATCTAAAGTAAATAAAAATTGAATAAATATCATTTATACTTCTCCTTCATATATAATTTAATTTCAATGATTGTATTCATTGTCGATGAAAAAATTCCAAATTTCCACAATATTTCCAAAATTATTTCTTTGTTGGCAGCAATGTGCTGGGTAGTAGCTAGTTAGTCATATTTAATTTAAGTTAAATTATTTAGATATAATTTCATGATTCAAGATTGTCAGATATTAAAACTATATTATTTTAATTGTTTTACATATATCCTGTTTATTGAATACATGAAATTCTCAAATGGTGACCATTACAATGACATTAAGCACTATTAGAAATGCTGTTGTCTGGTTCTTTCATTTTTATGTTACTTTGAATTGACTTTTAATACCTCTTGTAAATACTCAGATACTAAACTAAAACCTTCTTTTTTAGCTTTCAAACAATAAAAGAAGATCCTTTGATTAAATATTTCATTAAACAATGTTCTTTGTTCCTTTCATCCTTCAAGCCTTTATTCAAAATGAGGGAAAAAATGTTAAGAAAAGTTGCTTGAAACTCATGAAAAATTTGCATGATTTTTAAATTGGGTAAATTAAAGAGATAATTTTTTAAAAAAATTTTTGAAATGGTTTAAAAACTGTTTTGATGTAATGATAATGATACTTTTGGAAATTATCATAGAAAAGCATTTAATTAAATACAGTTCATGCTTAACTTTTAATAATTAAAATTCTAACGAAAATTTTAAAAAAATCACCTAAAAGAACTCATTTTAATTCTCCAAATTTTACTCGCACGTATCTTTACGTATTATATTATAAAGATGTGTGTGTATCATTTGACAATACAGACCATTTGACTTACAGCTTCCAAACTTGGCAAACATATATTTTGGAGGGGATAATAGTCTATCTTGTAGCAATTCTTTTATTTATAATTAAAATTTTGATTAATTAAAAAGTAATGGAATTTTTTTCCTGATAATTTTCGAAAATATTACAGCTCAAAAGCTAATTTTTATATCATAAAGTTCAAAACATTGGAATATTTTCAATACTACTTATGCTTTAATCTAAAAATTAAGTTTCTATTTTTTATGAATGAAAAAATAATTTAATAAAATTTTCCAATTTATTTCACATTTAAGGAAAATAAAATTTTACCTTCATGACCACATTATGAGTGTGTGTGGTTGAAAATCAACTTTTATCAGTGTGTTGCCATCATGTTGACAAAGACTGGAATTGAAAGATTAAGTTAATACTTACTGCAAACTAAACCTAAGAAAATGTAACGTTTCACAAGTGTGTGCATGAAATAAAACAAATATAAAATAATATATTTTCTTTAAAAAAAAAGGAATGCGAGAAAAAGTTTTCTGTGACATTTTAAATTGGCTACATTTTTAACTCAGTAATTCAGTTTTATTTAAGTCATATATAGTTTAATATATACCGGATATCCATTCTAATCAGGGCTCAACAGTTTTAAAACTTTATTAATTGGCATATATATTTAATAAAATTGGTCTGAATGAAATAAATAATTATATTTTATGTAGTTTCAAATAATAAGTGTTCTGATGAATTATGAAGTTTAAATTTTTGTACAGATCCTCTAATCTGTGACTTATATTTAATAAATTATTATCGAAACACTAATTTTTTAAATAAAAAAAGTATTTGCAATTAGAATTGATTGAATTATGAAAATCTAAATGTCTTTATTCTATAAAAGCATATAATTTTAGACCTCTCTCTTGGTTGTCTTGTAGAAAATATACTAATCAGTGTTTGGATTTTCCCAAGGGCTGATTATCTAAAATAGTGAAATTGTTGATTGTCCTAAAATAATGATACTCAAAGCTTTATAACTCAGTCAGGCTTGATCGCCCACGATTGAAATATTAGTTGTCAAAGTATTTTTACTGAATATGATTTATAGTATCAAAGAACTATATAATATTTGAACTTCATAATTGCTTTTGGAAGTACATTTAATGACTGAAATAAAATAAAATATTATTTCCTGTATTTAAATTTTTTAAAGGTGAAATTGAATTTCATGATGAATTGGATTAATTTTCATTGAATGATCATTTGAAATATTGCATAAATTATATATAAAAATATTCTATAGTGCACATAAGATTACAATGCTAAAGGATTCGATTTTTTGTAGTCATATTTTAAAAAAATTGTTTAATCTCAGCAAAAATGTTTTCATATTTATTGAAGTTTCATTTTTACCATTTCAAATTCAAATTTAAATCTTATAGCAGCTGACAGAAAATTAAAGAGAAATATAATACAATGAACAAAATATTGTATGGTTTCTGTAATAATATGAATTATATGTCAAACAGGAGTATAGAATGTCAATGATTTTCAACTTTATTATTAGAGATAGAGATTTAATCTGTTATGAAATGCTCATAAAAGAACTAATGATTTTCATTTTTGCTTTTTCTCATTTGATATTAATTTATGCAATTCCACAGACAAACTGCTATTGTGGAATGTGATATTAATCAAGGTATTAAATTGAGCAGATTTTGAGTGATTTACATTTTAATTTTTGTAAATCATTCATGCTGATATATTGTTTTTATGATTCATATATATATATAATAATGAGTATTCTTTTTTTTTCCAGGTCTTTTGCATCAGATTTTTTACATTATGTTTGATTATGGTGTGGTTAATGAGGAGTCTTTCAAAGAATGGGAGCAAAGTGATGATGCAAATAAAGCAGAAGGAAAAGCTGTTGCCATTCATTCTGTGAAAGATTTTTTCACTTCATTACTAGAATCTGATAAAGAAACTAAAGTAATGAACTCTGTGTGACTACTACTTTTATATATAACAGATACTACTACTACTACTAACTACTTTCCTACTACTATAATAACTACTTTCCAGTGACTATGTATAAATATACAAAGTATTTTAATATTTCATGTATATAATAAAAGTTTAAATATTTTTTCACATAATAAAAAATTAATAATAAATGTTACAAGAATATTTATATCTTCTTTCTGAATTACTGTATAAGATCATATATTATTTAAAATCATATATTTTTTTTTTGGAAAAAATTTCTGACAGGGTGCAATTGATGCTATTAATCTAATAGCTAAATAAATAAAAATAATAAAAAAATATGCAAATTCAATTTAATTTTAGAATAAGAATTGTATTAACACCTTGTCAGGTATAATTGATCTGGTTTCAAGTTGTTCATCATATTCACTTAGTCATTACCATATTTAGAGACAGTAAGTGTCTGCTTTATGCGTATGTAAATATGCCAATAATCTGCATGCAAATATGCCATACAATCTTAATCCATAATCTTTGTTCCTTATAATAATAAAGATATATGTTTGTGTTGGTACTCTGTAGGCCAGACGATTTGAACTAAATCTATCAAACTTAGCAAATGCTTTAAAATAAAAATAAAAATTTTAAAATGTGCACCACAGGGTGTTTGTGAAATTTTCATTAGAATTTTAATTATTTAATTTTTTATTATGTGATAATTATAATTATTTAATATTTTATTATTATTGAAATTTATGTTTATTCAACATAACTTTCCAGAATACTATATAAGAAAGAGCTTTTTGCATCAGTGTAATATTTCAAAAGATTATCTTTTCATTGATACCAATTTTTTGACATATATATTTTTTATTAATTTTTAAAATATATTTTAAGCATATTTTATAACAATAGATTTTATTAAGAAAGTGAAGCTTAGGTCTTTTTCACAATTACTACTAATATTTTATCCTGGCTTTTATTTTTCCCATTGACGACAGTCAAGTTATGAAGATTTGATTTATTTCATGTTGAGTAGATTTTAGTGTAAGGTATGCTTCTAATATAATTTTTGAAATTCTATTGTACTTACAATTAACATTTAACTTCAGAATTAAAAAATGAGGATTTTTTTTTATTTCCCGATATTTTTTTCTGTGATATAACGGTACATAAATACATAGGCAGAAAATTGAGGAATACACAAGGCTTCTGAAATAATATATATCTATCAAAAACATATTTATAGAAAATGTTCATCAGTCTGTCAACGATAACTGAGAAACACTTTGAGCTAAGCAGTTGAAATTTGGTATATGGTTTTTACACCACATTTGTAAATTTCTATCAGATATTTAGTAAAATCCGTTTAGAAGAACCCTGGCCGTGCGAATATAATTTAACTCAATAATTACAAAACAAAGAGAGCTAGATAGATAAAATTCGATACACAGATTTAACATCTATAGTGTAGACATCTATCAAATGTTGATCCAAATCCAATTATGGGTTGACTGTCTGTCAGTCTTTGTCTTCAGAAATAAGTAAAACACAGTAATTCAAAAACACAATAACATACTTATAACAAATTTGGTATAGAAAGTGACAACAATTGCATTTCCATGCGAAATTTTTGCTTCAATCGGTTGAGAAAAACGTTTCTGAACAAGAATGAAATTTTTAGATACTATTAATGCATGTCACTGATCAGTCGCCAAATAGCACGCCAAGGATGACATGATAGATTTAGTAAAAATGCTAAATTCACTCCAAAAATTAATATTTTGTGACTATTGTACGTCAGCGCCATATAAGGTGTTCTCTATCGTGTGAAGTTTCTTAGAGAGTATGCGAGGAAGCATTGGGGAGACCATTTCCGCTGGGGTTTTTTTCAAAAAGCTATCGTAAGTAATCCTCCGATGTAATGAATCGCAAAAGACATTTTATTACTACTTCTAATACAATGGTTCCTAACTAATGAAACTGCTCACCACTAAAGCTGCGTTCCGACGGTCTGTGGCTTTACGGATTTGGGCATAAATCTGCCAACTGACCCACTGTATGACCAACCCCACCTGTGGACATTGGTCGGAAGCTTCCCGCAAATTGTCAATAAAATGAACAGACATGAAAGAGCCCTGGAAAACCACAAGAAAGGGGAAAGAGATCAAAATGTGCCTGTCTCCAGACACGCATAGATCGTCGGAACGCGGCTTAAGCCAGAATCATATGCGGATCAACCATCCTTCAATAGACAAACGTTCCCAAAATGGAAATTTTTTGAAAAATTAAGGTGCTGAAAAATATATTAACCTATTGTATGTTTTTACATATGTGCTGTTAGATACACCTTCGGTTAAATCCTGAGATTATTGTCGACCATCCGTTGTCCGCTGGCAGTCGGTTGAGGATCACTATTTTAGTACCAAGTTTAAATCTTTTCTCTTTCTTATCAGAAAAGCGTCGGATTATTTTTGCTTTTCATTATCAGTTGTTCTTTGCCCATTAATTTCTTTAGTAATTCACTTTGCGAGCAAGAGACGGAACTTACAGTTCAGATTCGATCGTATTTCGAAAACTGTTAATTGCAATCTCATTTGCAGGATAGATACTTAGAGAAAAAAATTATCATATTTGAATGTCGAAGCATTTTTAATGTGTATTAGTAGGGAAATAATTTTAATAAAAAAATAATAGAATCTTTTATAATTTATTTATGCACAAAAATTATTCTCTAATGAATTTTAAAGCAGAAAAAAGCTTTTAAAATAGTGTCACTGGTTCAGTTCAAGGAACTTATTTCCCATTTTATTTTTTAACATTTTATTATACATAATTAAAATAAAAGTATGTTTTGATTCTAAAATTCGCACCATTTGCAATGTAAAATCATGTGCTGGTGCAGATTTTGGAATTAAATAACTATAAATTTTTTTATTAGGATATTGAATTGATGCTATTTAAATATAAACTCTTGTTCTCTAATTGCAACCATATAGCCGTGAAATGTGTGTTCATGTGGACTGGATTTACCCATTACGCATACAAATGTGGAAATTCGCATTTGATTGGAAATGTTATTTAAAAAAAAAAAAAAAAAAAAAAAAAACACCTCAATTATATCCAATTCGGATCCGAACTTGAATAATGATTAGAAAAATTATTAAAACTAAGAAAATTTACACTTTGAGTTGATTGTATCCTGAAACGTAGGACAGATTTTGATGAAATTTGATACATATACGTTAAGTTGATATAATACAAAAAGAAATACCAAAGAACATGTTTGATTAATACGCATGATCGAGTATAGGATTAAAAGTCTAAAACAAATATTAAAAAATAGGACACAAATTAATTGATAAAATGTATGATCTTTTCTTACACTTATTCAGTTCCTCAGAACATTAATTCACGCTGGGAATTAGGTGGTATATTAGTATCGTTGGCAGCCGCTCCTTTTTCCTTTAACATTGCATTTTTCAGGTCCTAAATATTTAGGAGGGAGAGGGTTTACATGAAATAAGATTTCATATCTCAAGAATGTCCTAGACACGCTCTATGGAATTAAAATTCAGAGATCTGGTTGGCCAATCTATGCAATGATTATCCTTACTTTTAAGAAATTCATCAACAAGGTGAGCCTTTTGTAGAAAGATCATTATCGCTTTTAAAATAGAAATTTGGGTCAAATACATCCCAGAAAAAATGAAAAGAGGGCTAGAAAATACTTTTATTTAAAATCAGTCACAACTAACTGAACTCAGATCATCAAATTTGCGCTGACATATTGGTATTTTTCTCGAATTTTGGCGGACGTATAAAGGAACCCTGATTCCTTCCACATGAACGTACATCGAGAATTACAGGTTAAACGGACTTAATTCTGTATCATCAGCGATCATAAAGGCCTCCTCATTACCTCTACTCAAATTTTGACTTTTATTTTATCATGGTAAACAGATTGTCTTTTGCGTCTGTGCTTAACATCAATCATAAATATGAGATCTTATAGAAAGCTCTGTTCATCTTTACTGGGATACTAGTGGCCTTGATTTAATTTTTAATACAGAGAAAAGGCTAATATAATCAAAGAATTTCTAGAAAGTGAGGATATTCAGCGTATGAATTGGCCAACTAGATCTCTACTTTAATCCCATAGAAAATGTCTGGAATGCACTTGGGAGGATGATTGTAACTTGTTTTACTTCTTATACAGCTATCCAAAACATGAAAAGAGTGAAAGAAACTGTTCAATTGCCGGAATTCCAGGATAAAATGTTGTGGAAGCGAGACTCTATAAGCTATTAATCCATATTTTTTGTTCCATCTTGTAACGCCTGCTTTACACTTTCCTGATCATGCTTATGGGTTTTAAATTTTAACTGTTGTATGGTATTTATTTTAGTATTAATTAACCTAAGTACGTTCCTAATTTCACCAAAGTAAACCCGCACCATATGCAATAATTGATCAAAAATAAACATTTTTCTTAATTTTGAATATTAGGTTAATTCTTATCTTCAATTTATTTCATATTCTATACCAACGTACTCCTCAATGGTACATGAAATGATTCCGTGGGTGTTGAAAAGAGTGCAGTGGACACTGATAGAAGAGAGAAAAAGGATATTGATAAAAACTGACATTTCCTTCCAAAGTAAATTTCAACATGGAAAATTTGTTGTCATATTTCGATCAAGATTTTAAATTACTGAAAATTTCCATACAACTTCATGGTTCCCATTAAATGTGCTTATATATATATTTTTAAAATCTTACTAAAAATGTATGTTACCAATATACATAATTTTTACATAACTAGTAAAAATAAAAATATCTATATTAAAATGTTATTCCTGTATCTATATGTAGTTCTTAGTGGTTATACATAATGGAATGGTGTTTGGTGCTTAAAAAAAAGAACTCGAAAGACTGTTTAGGCGAATAATCAAAGCAATAGACAAAAATATATCAAATTTGATATTTTCGTGTTATTCTCAAACATTAAAATTTGAAAATGGTGTAAATACTAATTAATGGCTAAAACAGAATACTGAAAATTTGGAGATATCATTTTCAGATCATTGTACCAAAAATGAAAAGCATTCATAAAATTAAAAAAAAAATACATTATCTTCTGTTTTTTCTCTCTGTCTTTCTTTTGGAGGAAATGTTGCAATATTCAAAAAAATCAATCTCGAGATTTTGATGATTCTCTATTATTTTTATCTCCCTAAATAAATAAAAAATTGTAATTGGAGCACGATGACTTAAACAGAACTGCTGAGCTGATGGCCTTCGTAATGTGGTCATGCCATCTATATTATGATAGATAATACATTTTTGAAGAAATGTGGTCTTTGGAAGTCTCTGTCCGATTTATATTTTAATACGATAACAATAACGTGATTAGATAGATGAAATTTAGCTTATTTTTTCTTCATCGGTATAGAAGATAAACAGCACATTTTAGGTTGAATCCCAATATTTATACTTTTATAGATTTTGATGAACTGTCATGGTGTCACTTGAATCGTAAAAATAACCTAAACTGTTCGAGACAGATATCTACATTCAGTTGGATATTGGTTGTTTATAGGACACTTTAAATGAAGTAAAAGATAATTTTTAGTTATCTGTAAAAATAAATATACTATTGAAAAAAAACTACGAAGTCTAAATTTTTACACATATTATCAATAATTTAAAAAAATAATTTTGAAAATCTAGCTTTTTAATAAACAAAAAAAAAAATCGGTGCCACTCTTTTGCGATTAAAACTGAAAATTAGAATTATCACAAATTTAGATTATTTCAGCGGTTGCCTAGAGAAAAATCCACCAAATAAACTATGCACATTTGAAACATAAAAAATTTAATGAAATAGTGCAAAATAATGAAAAATTAAAAGCTTCATAATTTGGTCAAAGTTCAAATGGAATTTTTTGTTTGTTAAAAGTGTTCAAATGTCAAATACATTTTACCAAATATGATTGAAGGAACAAGATGACTACCTGAAACTTGAGGCATTGTATTTTTCAGCAAGGCATTTAATAATACAAATAATTGAAAAATCAATCCTTAACTTCATTAAAAATATTTTCCAAGTGGATATACGTACTTATCTCTAATGGTTTAAAAAATAGCTAATGGGCCACCATTATACTGAAATCCTGTATAACTTTTGGTTAACAATCTTATATTCATTTAAAGTGTTGAAAGAGCTGAACTAAAACACTTCTCGAATCAATAGCACTAAAAGCAAGATCTCAAAGTATTATTTTAAGGATATCAATATTATCAAATTATAGGCTTCATTTTATTTTATCAGCGAATTTTCTCCGACAACAAACAGAGCTGTGATAAGCTAAGAGCCAATAGCAGAGCATTGTTTTACTGCACGTAGTGTGTTTCTTATCTACTAGTTTCAGTTTCATCGATTGCTTCAGGCACAAATAAGGGCCTCTTTTCATGTCATAAGATATTAGAATAAATTTTAGACTAGTATTTTCAAATAAAATTTTAAAAAGTCTTTTTAGAGATAATTTATTTGAAAAGTGCAGGTGTAGCAAGGTGAGTAATATATAAATAGCATTCAATGTTCACAATTAATGATTTTAAATTAATTAGATACAATATTTAAATAGCAATATGCAATAATAGTTATAATGTTAATATAATTTTTAAATTAGATATAATGCTGAATATATTGTATTATCTAATATCAAATAATTTTCTTGGTATATGGAAACATTCTAAGCAAAAACACAAGAGAATGAAAACTTAAAGATTTCTTATTAAAGTGTCTACCTACGTTAAAACCCATTTTTGATCGAAAATCTCGAGTTTTTTTTTTTAAATATTTTATTTGAAAGCATGCATCTTTACATTGTCAAAACCATTTATGTTTCATTTTTCATTTCCTACTATTAACTCACATTTTCTCTATATATATCTTGTTCAAATTTTCAATCGTTAATAAAATACTTTTTATTCATCCATCCTTTTTATTCCTCCAAATATATATTTTTAAAATTTATAGTGGATGACACTTGATGTTAATACAGTTTTTTTTCAAATATTAATTAATTAATTAAATTTGATGAGTAATTTCTATTTGGTCGCCAAATCCGTCACCATGTCGCCAAGCTCTATTTTGCCACTTAATATTGCAATTCTGCCATATGTATATACATATTTATATTAATTGTAATTAGTTGATAAAAAGTAACTAAAATAAAAAAATGTTGACCTAAGTAGGAATTGACTTAAAATTTTTTTTATATGTAGTATATATTACTTGTTATTATAATTAGTCATGAAAAAAAGGTATTTAATAGAACTTAACAGCTAATATTATAAATAAACGTTTTTCATTTATTTTTCTTTCTATTTTGTTGTCTTACCATATATCAAATACGAGCCCGTCTCAAGCGACAAGCTGGTTCTCCTGGAATATTGGTTATATTTGATAGTAGATAAATCATTTTTATGACTTTATATTCCTGATTCCGTGCCAGATTGTCAGACATAAAGTCATGTTACTTTAATTGTCTTAGTTAAGTTCTGGTTATTGTGTACATGAACCTTTTCTAACAGAGACAGTTCCATAAAATCCCAGTACTATTAAAAATTAGGAAAAAATATTTTAAAGAATTATTAACCTAGATCAGGAATAATAAAAAGACATTTAAAAAAATTGAAAAATGCAAAGCTCATTTTTGTGCCATATTGTCAGAAAAACGCCAAAACTCAGCTGAATTTTTAGTTAAAATTCGCCCTGAGGTCCTTCAAGTTATGTATGGACCAAATTTAGTATCTGTAGGTCAAACAATCTGGCCAATAGAGCCCCCCCCCACATACACATTCATCTTTAGTATTAGTAGAGATTATTTTGCAATATTGTTAGTATAGATTTTTTGTTCCTGATAGTATTGTTGCATATTTAGAAATTCAGAATTATTTGAATATTTTATTAGTTTTCCTTGCTATCCTTAAGTATCCTATTGTTTTTTAAAAATTTATTTCATTGAAAATTAAAATCATAATCTTTAAGTTTGTTTTTTTATGTCTTTTTTTAAATGCATTTATAATTTTTTTTTAATTTTTTAAGTACAATTGCTAAAATATTACTAAAAATGTTTGCCTGAAATGCGATACATTTTTTGTTTGTGATTCTGTTTAGAGATTGAACCAAAATATAAATGCAAGGATAAAGCATCAAAATGTTAAGCAATTTTTAATTTTTGAAAAAAAAATCAAGACAGAAATCATTGATTTCACATTAAAATTCTCATAATTTGGAAAGATTTTGAATTATTGCTAAACCTTTGCATTATTCTTGAATAATTCATCATTGATTATATACACTGGTGTGCAAAACTTAAGCAACAATGCAAATTTTAAGCAGATAGCCATGAAATTGCAGAAAAGGAGTTCTTGCGGTCAGTACAAAGATCACGTAATTCAAGAGAAAGGTCATGCGTGTGCAAATATCAGGAACAAAACGTCACGGGCGACGTGAGTGTACGCAAAACACATAGCTCAACACTACAATAAAAGGAAGGTCGGAGACGCAATTAAAGACATTCGCTGCAAGTGCACGTGAATTAATTCGTGAAATATGGCTAGCAAAAATCACCTGGACGATTTCACACGTGGAAGAATGATCGGAAAGCTGGAGGAGGGGCGTAGTGTGACCAGTGTAGCTGAAGAGTTCGGAATCAACAAAAGTGTCGTTTCGCGCGCTTGGAATGCCTTCCAAACCACAGGTACAGCTGTGAGAAAAGTTGGTGGTGGCCGCCCCAGGAAAATAACTGCAGTGGATGACCGATATATCGTCCTGCAGGCGAAACGAACCCGAAACCAGTCGGCAAGCACCATTGCTCAGCAACTGTGTGCAGCAACGGGCCGACAAGTGTCGCGTTTTACTGTGTCCAGACGCCTTCACAAAGGTGGCCTATTCGCCCGCCGTCCTGAACGCTGCATCCCTTTGACAGTTTCCCACCGGCGGCACCGTTTAGAGTGGTGCAGGGAGCACAAAAACTGGACATCTCATCAATTGAGTCGTGTCCTCTTTACAGATGAGAGTCGTTTTAGTGCCACAAGCTATTCCCAACGCCAGTTGATTTGGAGAGAGGTCAGGACACGGTTTCATCTCAGTAACATCACGGAAAGAGACCGTTTCGGTGGTCCTGGAGTTGTCGTCTGGGGAGGCATTATGATGAACGGGCGGACTGAGCTCCACGTTTTCGACAGAGGTTCTGTAACTGGAGATCGCTATTGTCAGGAGGTGATCCTTCCCCATGTGCGTCTGTTCCGAGGTGCCATTGGAACAGACTTCGTTTTTATGGATGACAATGCACGGCCACACAGGACTCATGCTGTTGAGGAGCTCCTGGAAAGTGAAGATATCACTCGAATGGATTGGCCGGCGTGCTCCCCTGATTTAAATCCGATAGAACATGTGTGGGATGCTTTGGGGAGATGCCTTGCGGCACGATTACATCCTCCTGGGAACACCATACAACTTAAACAAATGCTGATTGAGGAATGGGCACTCTTACCTCAAGAACTGTTGGACAATCTGGTGCTGAGTATGGGGAGACGGTGCGAAGCAACCATTGCAGTAAGGGGAGGGCATATCCCATACTAAGGAACATCTGCTTGCTGTTCTTCCTCTTGGACAGACAATCATGTGTAACGATACTATGAGTTCAATAAAGCCTTTTTTGTTTGATTCCATACTGTATGCATTGTATTCATTTCTGCGCAACTATGCTTTCGTCATTCTTTCAGAACAAAATGCTGTATCTCATTTCTGAATTTCATGTCTCTCAGATGATTTCTCGTGAAGTTATGGCAAAAAACATACCTGTTGCTTAAGTTTTGCACACCAGTGTATATACGTAATAATTTCTGATAGAAAATGTTTGGAAAAATATCAATTTTAGTGCAAAAATTTCTAATTAGAATTATTCAAATTATAAATTTTTTCTACGATTTATTTAAATTTTTATATAAATTTCATCTGAAAATGGAAATAAAATTGCTTCGAATATCAATATTTTAAATTAAAAAAATTAAAGCATTCTTTTTTCCTTTTTAGCTATTTACTTTACTATTACTTTGCTCATAGCTATTTCGAAAGTAACATTTGAGGTCAAAATTCTTGAAACTGTGTTTTTGTACGGAATAAGAATTCTTTAATAATCGCCACATGTAGAATATATCTAAATGATAAACGTGTTACTTTGTTACCTTCGAACTTTTCGTTTGTTAATTGTAGAAAAATTTATATAAATTTTTAAATTACATATAATTTAGGAAATTATTATAAATGCTTCCACGTGAAGAAAGAGAAATTATAATTTCCAGTTTTAAATTAAAATTACAACAAATTTTTTAGACTTATTAATATTTTAATATTTTTTTCAAGAAATCAATTTATAATGAAGAGAAAATACATATACAGTGGTTTTCATTCAAATCAAAATTTCAGGTAGTATTCTATTTTATTTTAAGTCATAGTTATTCATGTAATTTTTCTATTTTAGATGAGTTATAGTTATTCAAATAAATTAGGGGAAAATATCCTGTTATATTTACGTTCCATTTAGAGAAAACGAAAGGGCAATTTTACGATGGGCCTTATAATTTTGAGCCTTGGAGGAATGAGGCTGATGGCTTCCTCTTCTTCAAAATGCATCCTCTTCTTAAGCGAATGAGTAATAGGCCTTCGACAGTAGATTTAGCATTAACTATGTGCTCATGCATAGTGGATTTGGCTTTTGAACCTGAAGCCCTTTGGACCCTATGCTGAGACCGACATATAAGTCAAGTCAGTGAACGTTTAATACGTCTGGATTAAATGTTCCCCCAATTGTATGGTTTCGAAAGGAGTGCCGGCTCATGTGCTGTCCTCGTTATTTGACTCTTCAAATATAAAAATTAATAAATATTATAAATTTATATAATCATAATTGTTATACTTATATAAACTTGTCATCAGAAACAACTAAACCAAATGTGAAGGATGTAGTTTTCTGCCTTGCAAATACTTGAGAAGACGTAAATAAGAAAATGAATTTTGTTCATCAAAAACGAAAATCATCAATGAGCGGCCATTGCAGACGATAAAAAATATATTGATTATGAGTTACGTTAGCTGTGAGATACTATTGGTGAAAGGCTGAATGGATATAGCGGACGATCTGTCAACAAATGACGTACGCAAGCGCCTCTCGGATGAAAAACAAAACTAAAGTTTTTAGGCAGATGACGGCACAATAGAGGAAGTGACGAATAAATACGAGAATAAGGAGACAGGCGAGAGCCAGTTGTTCAAACAATTCCTCACAATGTTGCCACGGGTTCCATTAGCATTAAAGAGACAGATGAAAGTAATGTTTCAGTGAAATATATCTTGGTGTTAAAACAACTTTACGAAAAGCATTCTAAGTATTATTTAAAGTGAAGAAACAAACGAAAATTGATCATTTTTTTAGACCCGCTGTTTCAAAGTAAAAACAAAAATACAGTGCACATATGTAAGTTTTTCTTTTTCTTTTGTTTTAAAATAGAATTAGTTAAGATTATGTGAATTACAAAGAAAAGCATTATCTTGTGTGGTAATTTTTTTACAATAGTATCTAGTGGTATTTATTTATTATGTTTTTTGACAGCTGACGGCACAATAGTAATTTCTAATTTTTGATGCAATTAAGATAAGTTTTATAATCGAATTGCGTTTTTTATCATGATTCATTAATCCAGAGCTTTTGTTAATCCGGTAATCCTCTGATATCTGAAATTTTTTGAAACTAACATTGTCCTAAGGGTGATGTTAATTTATAAATATGTTGTCATAAATACCCCCCGGCTCTCATTTGTAGGTAATTGAGTCCCTTTCTAAAAGTTTGACGTAGTAAAGTGAAAAGAAAAAAAATCAGATTTTATTTTTTAACAATATATAGTTACTGATTTCATGGCTAAAAATTAATATTTTTATTGTAATTGTAAGAATGAAAGACACACTGACCTCATCGATAGAGAGATAGCGTTATAAATACTCTAAATTGACTTATAATTGATAGAGTTTTAATCTCATACAATCCTCTTTTGATTTATTCCGTATATGCATGTGCGCTTACGTGTGTGTGACAGAAAAAAATATAATAATTTTTGATAATGACTTCAATAAACACGGTATTTATCTGTAACTAATAAATCAAATTGATGTCAGATATCGCTTGCAAATGTAAGTTGTAAAGAATGTAAGTCAAATTTTCTTTTAAAAAATAAATTTCCTAACTGATTCTGGAAGATAATTTTTCAATACAAAATAAATAGCAAAGCATTTTAAAATAACTTTATTATAACTTTATTGGCCAAAAATATTAAATTAATAGCGATAATTAAAAACGACTTGATGGAACAAGATCATAATGTTAAACTTCGAAAACAGGACAAAACTATGCAGATATAATTAATTTCTGATAATGATAATAAAGATGAATATGTGTGCGTTTATGTATTGGCGCTCTACAGGACAGACCGTTTACCTAAATTAATTACGTAGATAACTTTTGACAAAATACACATAGATAACTTTTTTTTACACGACATAGATAGCTTTTGACAAATAGTAGCTAAATTTAGTACATAGATAACTTGAGGAGCGGAATATGCGCCTCGGAGCGATTTTTTAAAATTCAGGGGTGTTTGTGCTCTGGGGAAACCCCGGAATTCCGGGGATTTTGAATTTCGATACCCGGAAATTCCGGGGATCGTCGTTCGAAAGGAAGTAGGAATAATAATGAATTATTTATTTTGATCTGAGTAATTTTGTTTGCTTTGAAAGCAGAAAACGCAAGGTCAGTGTGTGTGGTGAAAACTTTTCCTTTCTTTCTCCAAAGGCAGTGATAATGCGTAAAAAGGGGGAAAAAACTTCTTTTTTGTTCTTTCCTTATTGCGAGTTATGACTCATTCCTCCGATTCTCGGACATTCTCTTCTGGATTCTTTTCGGCAAGTAGGAGCGGCAGAAAAAAAAAAGGGAGAGACTTCGTTCGACCAGATGTGCGATCACGTGACTCTGGGTTCAAAGGTCTTATATCTCCTGGCGTGGCGCCAATAAGTAGAGAAGGGGGATTTTTCGTATATTTTTCGCATATGAAACAGAAATTACCCCTTAAAAATTCATATCTAATTAGTTTTGCAGCATTAGATCCAGAGCTAAGAGGTAAAACCAGTACAATATTAGCTTTTGAAAAATTATCATCTTTTATGTCCCATATTTTTAGTGATAATGAAAAGTCAAAAGTAGAAGCTGAAATAAGGTTATACCAGAGTGATATTGATATCACCAAAGAAATGCTCTACACATCTGATGAAAGTGGAAATCAAGTCAAGTGTACAATTGATAAATATTGGTCTAAAGTTTTTAATTTAAAAGATGATTTCACAAATGATTATAAGTATCCTACATTGGCTAAATTGGTCAAAGCCTGCCTTAGCTCCTTCCATGGCCTATTAGTGGAAAGTGCATTCAACTTAATGGATACACTTGTCACTGACTATAGAACTTCTTTTAAGATTGATTCCCTAGATGCAGTGCAGACTATTAAATATGATTTAATGGCTTCTGAAGAAACCTCATGTGAAAAATATGACTCAAAAAATCCAATGACTGATCCAATTCACAAAGATCTCTTGCTGAATATGAACAGAAGTTGGAAAACATATCAAGAGGACTTAAAAACATGTATTTCAGATGAGTCACCTATAGAAGTCTGAAAAACCTTCTACATTGGCAGAAAAGCAAACTGCTTCTACCTCTGCATGTGCAGTTCTCGAGGAAATTTCTTCAACTGTAAATGAGGAAAATAAAAGTCAACCTTCCTGCAATTATGAAGTTCACCACAAAAGAAAGACAAGCCCACAAACATCAGAAAATAAAAAAAAGCAGCAAAAATTAGATAATTTTTTTTAAAGAATTAATTCAGGTAATTTAAAATATTTACATAAAATGTAGTAGTTTATATGTTTGAAAATTTATGGTTATTAATTTTGCAAAAAAAGTAATTCATTGAACTTTTATAATTAGGTCATTCATAATTGTAATTTTTCATTCCCCCCTCCCTTCTCGAAACTCCAAAATGTCGGTAGTAAGTCCATAAAAGTTTCAGGGGATTTTTTGGGGTCCCACAAACACCCCTGAAAATTTTAATTAATTAAAAATTAAACTGAATTTTGGTGTTTATCCACTATAACTTCCGAAAATATTATTGCTGTAAAAAAAGTTTTACATCTTTTAAAATTAAAAAAAAAAATTTGAGGATACGAATTTAATAGTTTTATAATTTTTTAATTAATGTTGAAAATTCTTTAAAATGTTATTTTTGATTAATTTCCAACTTTGGATTGCATCGTTTCCTTAAAATTCAAACCATTATCATTGTTTCACCAAATATTTGATTTTCTTCGATTTTTGAAAGCTAATGAAGAATTTTTTTTTTAAATATCCATATATCTTCTATACTTATAATAAAGCTCAATGTGTGTGTGTGTGTGTATTGGCGCTCTACAGGCCAGACCATTCAACCTACAGCTACCAAATTTGGCACGTGTATACCTTGGAGGCCGGGAATGTGCACCTGGGGATTATTTATTCGAATTTTTAATTAGAATTTTATTTATTGAAAAATTAAGCGAAGTTTTGACGTGTTTCTGCTATAACTTCCGAAAGTATTACCGCACAAGAAAGATTTTTACATGAAGATAAAGATCAAAAATTTATCTTTTAAATGAAACTAATGTTTTAATCTTAAAATTAAATTTCTATTTTTAATGAATTTTTAAATAAATATTTTAACTATGTTTTTCAATAATTTTTTTCGTAAAAAATAAAAATAAAAATTAAGCACGTTTCGCATTTATGAGAAAAAATTAGCTTTTTTCAAAGTGTTGCCATCACATTGATTAAAGCTCCAATTAAAAATAAATTAAATCTTTTTGGAAATGAAATCTGCAAAAATATAATTTTCGGCACGTGTTTGTAGGAAATGAAACAAATATGAAATATTATTTTTTCTAAAAAATAAATTCAAGAAAAATTATTTTATGATCTTTTACACTTTCTATACAGGGTGTTTATTTAGTCCCGGACCCATTTTGATGTTTAATGACTCATAAAATAATGAAAATATAAACAAACGTATGGCATTTATTGATGGAATAACTCATATATTTTCCTTTTCAGGTTTGAATATTTTTACTTTTGTAAATATCGTCTGCGCGTGTGGTTAATTTCAGATAATTTCATTTTCCAGTCTAAATATCTGTACTTTTCTAAATATCGTCTGCTTATTAATTGCATTTTTCTCTCTTTTGTTTTTGGCAACTATTGAAATGTTATGTTTACTTTTGATGTGTTTGTTCTATGTGGTACTTAATAAAGCTCAATGTGTGTGTGTGTTGGCGCTCTACAGGCCAGACCATTCAACCTGCAGCTACCACATTTGGCACGTGTATACCTTGGAGGCCGGGAATTTGCACCTGGGAGTTATTTTTTCGAATTTTTAATTAGAATTTTATTTATTTAAAAATTAAGCGAAATTTTGGCGTGTTTCTGCTATAACTTCCGAAAATATTACCGCACAAAAAAGATTTTTACATGAAGATAAAATTTATCTTTTAAATGATGCCAATGTTTTAACCTTAAAATTAAATTTCTATTTTTAATGAATTTTTAAATAAATATTTTAAATATATTTTTCAACAATTTTTTTTTCATACAAAATAAAAATAAAATTTAAGCTGCTCGAGCACGTTTCGTATTCATGGGAAAAAATTAGCTTTTTTCAAAGTGTTGCCATCACATTGATTAAAGCTCCAAATAAAAATAAATTAAATCTTTTTGGAAATAAAATCTGCAAAAATATAATTTTCGGCACGTGTCTGTAGGAAAGGAAACATATATGAAATATTATTTTTTCTAAAAAATAAATTCAAGAAAAATTATTTTATGATCTTTTACATTCTCTATATTATTAATCCAATAAATCAGTTATATTTTAAGGCAAATTTTGTTTAATATGAACAGGATATCCATTCAAATCAGGGCCACACAGCTGATTTGTAAACCTTTAGTAAGTCACAGATCTGCTAAAATGGTCTAAATGGAAAATGATTATATTTTATG